>JAECUM010013223.1:0-55102 GCA_016617855.1 Megalonaias nervosa | reverse complement strand
TCTGGTCGTTGTTCTCAGAATAAATGTGTTGAGAATTAAGTGTGCATTATATTTATGTACAAACATTACATGACTTTTAATAAATATTGTAGAGTTCTATATACAACAGCTTTGGAAATGGTGTATTGTTGATATCACGTGACTATTGGACCTTTGATGTCATTGATATGTAGGTCGCGAGATTTGTATAGTCATGTGACTTGGAATGCAAATGACGAGTTCCAGGTCAAATTTCATCAACGCTGTAGTTTCATCTCGTCTGTGAGCGGATTAAAGATATAATGAATGCTATACTCGCAATTTCTGAGAAAATAAATCATATTCCTATCGATTTCAAATGTGTCGGCGAATTCCACCTTTTCGATAGGCAGTGGACTCCGACCTTACACTCCAACATAAATGTCCAAATATCAAAAATGGGGTGGCAAGTGTCAGAGGAAACTCGGACTAGAATTTCAGTTGGATATATCCGGTGACCGTCGAACTTTAAGTTTCACAAGATATTGAACTAGCTGGCTAGCTATCTGAAGTCAGCAGCAGAAATCTGCTTCAGCTGATCACCAGCAGTGATCCGCATATTGCTCGTTAATGCGCAGAAACTAATATTCCACAATCCTGTCGAGAAACGGTGTGCAATTCCGGATTGGTTGGCTGGATTTCTTAAGAGACACTCTCCATTTTCTGTATGCCTACAGCAACATATTTTGCACGAAGCACAAGCCTGAACAGAGAAAATTCAGTACTTCAACAACATATGGCTCAAGTGGTAGATCATCAATTTGAAGCCAGTATCATTTGGCTTTATATGGGCTGCATATCCTTCAGAATGGACAACTGTAGAAATAATAATAATAATAATAATAATAATAATAATAATAATAATAAATTTATTGAGGAAGGATCAGCAAATAACACAAATAGTACTACGTAGAACAAATACAAATAAGTCGCATAGCATACATTCATGCATAAAATATAAGGATGATCCATAAAAGTTTATAAAAACTTAGTTCCAATAGGGTCCTGTGCGTTCTAGATTTCGGGGCAGTGTATAATTTCAAATTAAATTTTCATATGCTAAGAAATTACTATTAATATTAAAACTCTTGAAAACTGATTTCGGATTTAAAATTCTGCCTCACTGTTCTCATAAGTTTCAGCAGTTCTGTTTTTGAAATCCTTAAAAAATAAAAACAATATACGACTTGCCATCAATATTAAGAAATACCTGATATTCTACAGCAGTCCCTACATGCAGTACAACAGATTCGAAGACACTGGGAAATGCCCATTTAACAGAGATCTTCACTGATGCAGATTTTTCCCCATCATCTTTAGCTTAGTTTGTCGTCTCACCAGTCTAAGGCTTCTGACATAAAATGATAACCAGAGGTAGAAAGGAACAGGAATCAACAATACTCACTGATTCGCCCGCCCGAGAAAAAAAGCAAATCGAGAAAGAGACGCAAACATGCGATAAAAGGAGTCAAAGCCTACGGCAAGAAGGAAGCTTCCTCAAACAAAATCGTCGAAAACTTCAAAAAGATCTGCAAGGTCCAGAAAAAAGAGTGAGAAGATGGTGAGTCGTTAGAAGACGAAAAATCAGTATGTCCTTTGGTATAGAGACTTTTCAAAAAAGAGGTTCGGGTAGCCGAGTGGTTTAAGGCGCTCCCCTTTACAGATCACCGACTTCTCACGTAAGGAGGTGGGTTCAAGTCTCAGGCTTGGCCAGCGTGGGTATGTTAGAAAGTATGAGGCGCTGTAGCGGACAAAGGCTGGTTCAATCAGAACGCTGCCTTTGAAATTTTAATGTCATATGTCCAGAATTCCAATTTCACGTGTTGTATCAAAAACGTTTGTCCTTAAAGTTACATTTTCTAGACCGAGATTTTAGACTGTATCTGTTGAATTAAACAGTAGTGGTTGAAAGTTATGTTTTCTATGTCGAGGGTTTAGATTGTGTCGTTTGAATTACAAGGCGGTGTTTGAAATTTCAATGTCATACGTCGAGAATTCCTAATTCACGTATTGGTTCAAAGAGTTTATGTTGAAAGTTCCACTTCATATGTTGAGTATTTAGATTTCATCTGTTGAATTACATAGCGCTGGTTGAAAATTCGATGTCCAATGTCGAGTTTTTAGATTGTATCTTCTGAATTACACGGCGGTTGTTGGAAGTTTAATGTCGTATGTAGAGAGTTTCAGTTTAACATGTTGAATCACATTGACTGTGCTGAAAGTTCCATTTCATACGTTGAGGTTTTAGATTGTATCTGTTGAATTACACAGCGGTGACTGGACATTTTATTGTGCTTGTCAGAATTGTTATTTTTATATGGTGAAATGATGTGTTGGTGTTAAAAGTAACATTACACAATGTCCACTTTAACAATTCAGAATAATATAGAGTATTAAGATACATCACTGGTGTATTCAATTATGAACCGCCATTACATTTCATGCATTTACAGTTTGAAAGTTACCATTCACTGGTCGAGAATTATTATGAATTTCTTCGCTAGAGGTCGCTGTCGTGAACGGACCGAGTTCTTTTTAAACAAGGAGGCTGCTTCTCGTTGCTGTGAAATTCAGCAGATGAAATCAAAATACTTGCCGTATGAAATAGAACTTTCATCACAAACAGTTGCATAGAACATGTGCATTAGGGATTCTCGACATATGATATTGAAATTTCAACCAACGTTGTGTAATTCACAATATACACTGTAAAACGTCAACATAGGAAATAGAACTTTAAAACACCACTGAATAATTCAACATATAAAATATAAAATCTCGATCTAGAAAATGGAACTTTAAGGACATGCAGTTTGAACCAACACATGATACTAGATTTCTCGACATTGAAATTTCAACTGCAACTTTCTCATTCGACCAGCTTTTGTCCGCTACGGCGCCTCATAAGAAAGCTTGCATGTAGCATCACGTGGGTCGATGTTTCTTCCCGAGATTTTTTTCGGGTTTGGCCTCCACCAAATATACTAGCCGCCACGTACAGCCTAACCTTTACTGAAAAATGGCGATACCCCACCCCACCCCCCAAAAAAACCAACAACACCAAGCAGCGGGCCACGACAGAAGTGGATCACATGAGGATTGTGCTGCGCCAGACAAGGCTGTGTGTGTGTGTGTGTGTGTGTGTGTGTGTGTGTGTGAAACTGTTGACGCAGAGTAGTACGCGTATGAGACCTTTGACATGATAATATTTTTAGATGTGAAAACTCCAAGAGAATGCGGATATTGTATCGCAGTATGATTTTATTTGTCTATCATTTAGTTTTATTTTGATTTCTTTTTACCTATGTTGGATTACAGTATATTTACACAAAACACATCAAAAAACAAAACTTTAGTTCAATTTTACTTTTTATTTTATAGTGTTTTCTTCACGCAATTCATTTTCAGTTAAACTGTGAGTTGTTTTTTTTTTTTGTCAATGGTGACACTATTGATAGTTTCTTAGCATTTTAGAATGTAATAAGCTGCGTTATGGCTGAAAACGTGTATGTTTTAGCGTAAAAAAAAATAGCAAAGCTGATGGTGCTTTTGAGTATAATTGCATACTCAAACTAACTGTAAATTCCGCACTGAAAATTCCATAAAACTTAAACATCGAAACATGAGATTTTTAAATCAAATAAATGTCTTTGGTTAGCTTAGCTCTATTGCTTTAAACAGATGAATGTTTATTTGAATAATTTTTTTTTTTTTTTTTTTTTTTTTGCTGTTACAATCAGTCATTGCACAAGGGTTGGTTGTAAGTGTTAATAAGTTGCTTTAAGCTGTTCATTCAACAAATATTAGTAAAGTTAACCTAATTTTAGTACTGCATAATGAAAACGTATGCCTCGTGATCCTAGAGAAATACGGGGTGACATGAAATTGTTACAACCAGTCCCGGTCTCTCCTTAGAGAAATAAATCGATATCGCAAAATAACATGATATCAAAACTAGAATATATGATATCATCAGATCAATATATCGTAGAATAATCTGGATACATGATAAAACCATTACTCAATTACGCGTGCCTCGGATAACACGTCATCACACATTAGACTCCGCTACGTCCACCCTTCCACCCTTGTGATTACGCTACTGAGAACATACATACATACATACATACATACATACATACATACATACGTACAAGTTGTAAACACAAACATAACAGATTGTGATACCGAACAAATACAGACGGTACTAACTTTGTTTCCAAAAGACACAGAGAGTATACTGTAAAAGTATTTGTGTATCTGTGCTTTTCAAATATCAGCTATCGGCGAATTTTGAAAAAAGTGGAAATTCTTAACACTTTTGCATTGTTTTTATCAAAATATATCTTATAATTATTGTTGCTTCACCAGCTTGTCAGCAGCTTTTTGTATACTTTCTCTCAGATACACACACACAATGCGCACGCACACAAGTGAATGATATTATGAACTTTTCAGTAATAGTGATTACCTCCCTTGGCTACGTTTTTATTCTTTCGGGTATCACTATCTAGTCATGAACCTGGCACGTGAGGAGTCGGCACGTCACACAGCGGACAAATCAGTCACTGTTTCTGTTCGTGAGTGGTGTTGCTTTTCTCATTTATGTGCGTTGTTGGTATCAAACATGATTTAGAATTGTAGCCGATTGTGACATTGTGGTGATTGTACTGTGTGCTGTCCACTTACAGAAAGTTGTTTAAATATAGTCGTCAGAGGCATGTCATAGGTTAAATGTCTTGTCAACTCCTACAACAGTCTGCCCTGTGCAGCAATTATCTGTTCGTCCTCGCTCAGTACAATGCATGGAATTTTACTGTTTACCTTAGGCCGATAAATCAGCCCTTCACCTGTAATGATATTGACTGGCATTTTAGGGGATGGTATCGCCTATTCACTGAAACCTTCAAAAATCTGCAAATAAATTTGTCTGCACACATCGGTGTACATTTTATACACTTACCGGTAGTTGTCGGGGCTGTTGAGCTAACGTATGCTAAAAGGGTTCTTTTGGGGATATGTATATAATATTTCCGGATCAAATCCTATGTTTGGCGACTTGTCAATCCCCGTGCAAAAGCACAACCCATCTGTCGTGTTACCAGTTTGAACTTCGCGCTAGATATGACTTTTACCATATACTGGTAAGTGTCTAAACTATACGCAGGTGTGTTACGGAAAGATTTGCCTGCAGCAAAATTGCATATTTTAATAAACAAGTGACATCACACTCACATATCGTCCATCATTATCAACACAGATTTTCTGGTTGATTTATCGGACTCTGTGTTCGAGCACTTACCAAAAGATTTTATTTGTAATCATCTTACTGAATAATCCGCCTGGGTTTTTATATGTCCGGTAGTATGTCTATTTGATATCTCATACTTCGATGTCCGTTAATAGGTCCCTTTGCTATTTCATACTTCGATATCTGGTAGTATGTCCCTTTGATATTTCATACTTCAGTGTCTGGTATTATGTCCATGTGATATTTCATATTTCGATGTCCGGTAATATGTCCCATTGATATTTCTTAATTCGATGTCTTATAGTATGTCCCTTTGATTTTTCATACTTGTTTTTGTCACCTATTTGCTTGCAGTCCAGTAGATCTCGTCACGTTGACATACTTTTTTTTTCTCGTAACCATGAACACGGTGTTTACAACGCAAACGGCATTTCAAGATAGTTTGAAAGTTATACTTCATAATAATAAATTTATGTTTACAGAAAACAGGAAAATAATACAATAAAACATAAACTTATTTAAATCCTCTTACGTTCATTAAGCCACTCCGGCATCATACTCGTCATTTGTAAATGCACATGATTTGCTGAAGAAGTTCAGTGATTTCAGAGACCAAGCTTTAAGCAGAGGCGAAATGAGGACAATGGGCCTCCAAAATCTAATTTCTATATCTCTGAAGAAATTCTTTGAAATATTCATATAAAAATACAGGTTTGTTTTAAATCAAATTTACTTTTTAAATAATCCGCTTTAATTATAATCCGTTTCAAACAACTCAAAAATTTTCGGACCCCCCCCCCCCAGCAGCTTTCGCTCCTCAAGTCGGGACAAAGAGGATCAAATAAGAATGGATTAATTAAATATGGTCGTTATACCTAATTGTCCAAAAAGTACTTTACGTTAAATTGTATTTAATTTTTATTAAATTATGCTGTCATTATTATTGATATTAAAAGTTTTAATTAAAACTTATGAGATCAGTCTGGATTGGATGGATTGAATCTAGTCGTTAAGCATAATATACCTAAAAGTAGTGTAATAAAATATGTGGTGTAACAAAGTTTGGTGTAACAAAGTGTAGTATAATAAAGTAGTGTAATAAAGTATGCGCAACGATATATATTTTTGCGCAACCGCGCTTGACTGATTTTATATTCTTTTTGTATTATCACTCATTCTAAATCCATATACCCTATTGTATATAATTAATATAAAATTATCAAAGTTATGAATTATGCATACACAGCCAATGAAACATTGTGACATATACAATATGACTGAAGTGCGTTGCGTTGTTTTCATTGCATTCTGGTGTGTTTTGGTGTTTGTATGCACCACCTGCATGTACGCATCTAAATCGTAAACCCTAACCCTAACCAATAATTCGTGTTTTGATGTGTTTACTAATAGGGTGGCTAACTCTCCAGGCCAAATTATCCAGATATTCTAGATATCAATACCTTAACCACTATCGTGGACTTGTTTTGAGGCCGTTATAGCGTTGCTACGGGTATTCATCAAAATATCGAGTCGTGACGTTAGCCTTAAACTTAGAAGTATGTCATATGGTGGCTGTGACTATGAATCAGCGCAAGACCCGGCTGTTGACGTAAAATAACGTGCATGGGTAAATTTGCAATCCCGATTTACGCAAGATCAACGACTCGAGCTTGGGGTGAAAAAGATGAGTCGCAGGATGGCATAAAATCGGACTTGCAAACCCAGCTAATCGTTGTGCATTATCACTTCAGCTTTTAGTACGGTAAGTTTGCATAATGATAATCTAGAACGCAGCTTCATTTATTATTTACGATCAAACCATATAGTTAATGAGTTTCTATTTCCTCATAATTTGATGGTGATGATGGTTGAAAGAAAGCTGTACAGTAGGCCTAGGCCTACTGCTTAACAATAGGCATTTATCATTTACACAGATAAAAAAACCAATGGTACAGTACAGTATCCTTTTAAAAATTGGGTGCGGAGTAAACATTTTAATTGATCAGGTGATCAAATCAATTTTACCGGGCGCTGCCATTTTTTGTCATTACACAATCTGATCAAAATTAGATCTCCCTTGTCTTACGTGAAGGACAGTGGAGCTCTGATTTTAATCAGATTGTGCAATTACATTACTGTATAGTTAAAATAAGGGGACCTACTCTTTACTTATCAAGCCGAATTGCTCATGAATATTTTATTTAACTATCATGAAATAAAACACATTGATTGATTACCTCGTGAACTCACTTTTACCAGGCGCTGATATTTGTCTGATTATTGCATAGTTCTGTTCAGGAGAAACTACTCTTTACGTATTACACCCCCGGGATTTTTAAAAGCCACATTTTCTAATGAATACGTTTCATTTAATAAGGCCACATTAAAGAGAAATTTCTAAACAATCAAAGGTAGCCAGTAAATTGGTGTAGTCCGCTAGTCCGAGGCTAGTAAAATTTCCTGTTGGGCAAGTAGTTTTGATAATTTAATAAGCCTTATGATTTATAAAATCATCAGTCAGCATGGGTTTCAGTGCATGTGCAATTTGTAAGGACAACTGTCACCATGTACGCTGATATGCGGGCCTATTGTGCAACGGCAGATTGGGATCTATGTTGCTTGCAATTGAACCCAAATTGTAGTGAGAATATCGTCAGGTTACAGTAACATGTATTCACTACTTGTACCTCACACTATGATTAATATTTTCATAATGTACGGTTAATAAGTTTTTGTACAGTTGGCTATATGGCAAATATACTGTACAAACAACTCAGTTTCCTTCACTCAGTTTTGCAGTGCCTCGTGGCAGTTCATATGAGCAGTGTATGTTGAACTGAATTAATACAGTATAAACAGTTTATATATTAACAATGTATATTAAACTGAATTAATGCAGTATAAATAGATGAGATATTAACAATGTATATTGTACAAAGCTTTTACTACAATATAAACAGATGAGATATGAGCAGTGTGTAGTTACAGACCTTTTACTTTAGTATAAATATATTAGATAATGAGCAGTATATTGTACAGAGCTTTTATTACAGTATAAAAAGATGGGATATGAGAAAATTTATTCCTTATAAAGCAATCAATAAGCACATCATTTTGTAGGGATTTTTTTCCTATTTTTGTGACATATTTTACTTTAATTCATTAATTAATTTAAACATTTAATTATCTTACATTGTACAAATGCAGTCTTGTTGATGGACGGTCTCCAGAGTTTAAGACACAAAAACAACTGCTGTTTTACAACTGCGATTAATCCTTATAAATGTTTAGGAAACATTAGGCATGTGGCTGATCTGCATGAGACAAGTTATTGTTCAGAAATTAATGGACACAGGTCAGTGAAGCTGATCAGGTCTAAGATCAGATCAATGAGCCTACAGGCTGAATTGGTCAATTTATAAACTAATCAGAAGCACAGGTTAAAAAAAGAATGTTGTTGATAGGGTTTGAGTATGAGTTTAGTGTGGGTTTGGTTTTTATTTGTTTTTGCTTAAAATAGCCAGGTTTTCTGTTTTTCAACCAAAAACGTACTATTTGACCAGAACTGGGAATTTGATGTGGGGAGAAGGTAGCTCATTTCCACTGAACTCTTTAATCCCCATTTAAATAATACCCAGACAATTGATTTATTTCTTTGCCCCACCTTTCATCTGCCAGATCCAAATGTATGTACCTTGGAATCGTGGATATGTGTGGCATGCGTGGCTGACCATGGCACTGAAATGGGTTTATTAATACTTGGTAACTTGCCCAACACATACACTGTATGTCACTCAGAACTTGGTTTACAATATACACTCACTTGTAAATTGTCTAACTGCAAACAACATAGACTCTGATCTTCATTTCATAATGCATAGGCAGATCAGGGTCTATGTTTGTTCTACAGATTATTCCTAACAAACTGCATAGACCCTGATTTGCCAGCACATTATGCAGCAGCAGATCAGGGTCTGTGCATTTTGCAGTTTGACTTGACTTATAAGTGAATAATATAGCAGGTTGTGCAGAAATAAAGAATACATTAAACTTGACAGTATTAGGTTGTTCCTTATCATTGACATAATAAATATTTAGTTATATGAAAAGTACTCATTATTTTTAATAGAAATTTCAATGAAGAATGTTCATACATGCATCATCTTTACAGAATGTATATGTGTTGTGGATATTCAAATTCAGCTATGCATCTAGTGTATTAGGTAGTCAAACCTGGGTGGACCCAAAACCTAATTTGGTTGTGCAACTATCTGGTTGGGTTGCTAAACAATGTTAAACTCAGATATACAAACTGTAGAATAAAGAGAATACAGCTCACTCATTTTACATTTGTTTTCAACTTTATATTCAAATTATTCCTTACATTGCATGATATTGCTACCATTTGATGGCCAGAATCCAGGTGGCGAACCCAAAAAGGTGCCGACTTTGCAACCTTATTGATGGACTGTTATCATTATGAATTTCTTAGAGCATTGTAATATTGCTATTGTGGGGACTTGCAAAAGTTGCTTCTTTCATTCATATTTAGTCTTTCTTATAACCCTGGTTGTTCACCACCACACCAGCAAACAATCAAACAATGTAACACTTTTGACAGATTATCCAAAAAAACACCCACCAACCCGCTTTTACAGTTTATGCTGTAGTCCTAAGCAACCAATCAAAATTGAGAATTTTGGCATTCAGTTAAGTTTTTTGCATTGCCAATAAGTTGAGTTCAGCATAAGAACAAAACTAAAAAGTGATGGAATGACTCGAATGCATTCAGGACAATAGCTAACCAATTATGTATTGTCAGTGGCAGATCAAACATTGCCATAAAAATCAAATGAAGAATTAAAGACGAAAATGCTTGGAATTATTAGTTTAGCCAAAGTCACAGGGAGTAAGCATATGTAATTTATGGGTTGTTATTTATAATTACCCCAAATATTCACTCATGAATGCAATGCAGAGCGAGTTCTAAAAATAGTAAGTGAACATGACATTTCAAAATTGCAACAGTGAAATCAATATTCCACCATATAATGAAATAGAAATGCCCCTGGTTTATATGAACATAATGCCTAATCATAATTATTATTTCAAAGAATGATTTAATACATTTAGGAGTTGTTTCTTTAATAAATGTAGTTGTATTATTGGTATCACAGCGGTTGCATATCTTGACTTAAATTTAAGACATCAACTCTGATATTTATGTTTTTGGGTTGCTGTCTTACTGCCTAAATAATGGCATTGTGTAGCATGTTCCCTGGTTAACTGACAAGAATGAGAGGCCAAATTTTTAAGAATAACTCAACACTTGGTAGCCCATGTCGCTGCTTTTCAACAAATTATAGTATATTACTTTAGTTGGACTTTATCTGTTAAAAAGATGATAAGTATCTTGCATGAAACAAAGGTATCTAAACACTTCTTCAATATTAGTGCAATTTGTTACTTTAGTTGGACTTTATCTGTTAAAAAGATGATAAGTATCTTGCATGAAACAAAGGTATCTAAACACTTCTTCAATATTAGTGCAATTTGTTTCATTTCATTAAAGAAATATACTTCAATTTAATTCGATTTTGGCTTTCTGGGCTTCCATCACATTCTAGTTTAAAGGCCAATTCCAAAGTGCATATGCCGTGTTGAGGCATCAAATATCAATACAGTTGTGTATTTTCAGAAATTCCCTTGGATCTCAAAACTTCTTTTATTTAACCTTAGATGCAGTAATATTAATTTCTTCTAAAATTCTTTGTTATTTTGCAGATCTTAACATTGAAGCTTGAAAATGGCGACTGTCACCAACCAGCCGATGAATTGTAAGTTCTGTTTATTATGTCGTTATCATTTGATGCATACCCAGGTTGTCTGACTATTTCAGTATCAATGAATCTGTACAATGTTACATGACATAGTTATATCTTTGTATACAGCAAAAGATTGAAAGGATAAAGATAGTACAGTCCATTGAATATCTTTGAATCTGTACCATGTTTTATATTTACATTTTTGTCTATGGCAAGAGGTTGAAAAGAGAAAGATAATTCATTGCATCGACTGTCTATGAATCTGTATCATGTTATACCAAGAAATTGAAAGGAAAACAATGGTACAGTCCATATAACAACTGGAAAATTTGCATACTATCTGTTAACTAAAATGTGAAGTCCTAAAGACAAAGACATTTGTTTTTAATGATTTGTACATGTTGCACTATCAGAAGAAATTTTTTGTTATATTTTTTTTTTTTTACCTCAAGATAATTTGTGTATTTTAAACTAGTACACCAGAGTGCTGTGGTATCATGGACCTTAAAGTTGGCAGTTGGTGAATAAGTAAAGACACTGACCTTCTTGATTTTATATATGTCTAGTTGTTGTTTTTTGCTTTGTATTAAATGCATTTCATTTCCAGTTTAAATCAGATGATTCCAGGAAATGATAAGTATATGCCATGTAGATTCCAGGTTATGAAAGGGGGAGTTACTTTGATATAACAGTAATACTGAAAAATATTTTTTATGATGGCATATACTTGTCCTAATGTTGGGAACTTGAGTACATGTTGCACAAAGTGTAAATGAACTTGAAAAATGGACGCTACTTCCATGGCCCTCATTCTATTACTTGTTCCTTCCAACTACAGAAACTTATCTGAGAATTAAAGATGCATCTGTCACCACCTGTGATGGGGGAGTGGCGCTGGGATTGGGGGTGAGACTGGACCTACCAACATTAGCATGACCGTACATGTCGACTACAAACTGTTTAAACAACTCTAGGTGTTCCAACAAAAAGCAATAAATTGTTTACAACAATGTTTTAAAGTCAATGCCTGTCAATTCTCCAGAAAACAAACACAAAACATATTGCTTCACGTTTTGACTCTTGTACGCTACTATAGATTTGATCTCTTGCTTCTTGACAAATACAGTAATCATGTGATCTGACTCGTGCGTAACACCTTTTTTAATATTATCAGACGACAAATTGGTTAACCGATTTGTTACAGTGATATTGATTATAGAAAATATAGATTCTATTTGAGAATATGGGGTATGGCCATTTTTGCAAACAGTGATATTCATGGGTGCATTTTTAAAATAGTGTACTTGTCAGCAATCACGGGAGTTTTCTGAAATCAGCTTATAATGCAGAACTAGTAACTTATGTTCACATAGTGTATATAGGACAAGTACACTATAGGTGGCGCTATGCAGAAGAATACTGAAAACTGCTGAGTACCATGATACCATAGAACCCGCGATATCATGGAAAGCTACTGTGTAATGGATGTGTCAGAGGTTCCTTCTACTATAAATCAGAGTAAGCTGTTTGAGAGCCAGCTATTTATTATTTTAATTACTCTTTTGTTTAATTTCAAGCTCACCCGACCCATGAAATGGTTGGTCCCTGCTATGTATGTGAGTTGATGCATATCAAGTGAACAACATTAGATATATTTTAGCAAGCTTAATACAGTCAGGTTGAGTCAGAGTCAGTTTTGCATGTACATTTGGCTGTAGGCTCATTCAGTTTGGTGCATGGATACATTTGAGTGGGTACAGTAATCTCCTGTAAAGTTGGTAACTAGGATTAATTTTTCCAAGACTCATTAACTTTGGTTTAGATCTAGGGTACAAATGAGAGAGAGGTGTGGCATGTCTGTTAGATGAATGCATTTATACCTTACACTGTAAGTACATGCAGAGTTGATTCTGCTATATTTATTAGGGTCACATGGTGGCCCCAGTTTTCATTGGTGGCCACAGAAGATTTAATTTGTTGAAAGCTAGTCATTCTAATGCTTGCCAGAATGTTTCCCTTATTCCATTCATATCTGTCAAAAGTGTTACTAGACCAGAACCATGATTTTATCTTTTTCCTCATCAGAAGTCATTTTTATGAATCATAAACTTAGCATTTTACGTCCTTTAATATTCATATTTAAGCATATTGAGTCAGGGCCCAAACTGACTGTAATATTAGGGTGAATTTGGTGAAAATAAGGAGAAATGGGTGTAGAAAGTTCAAAATGGTCAATGCAAGTTGTTTTGGGATATGTTCAGGCAAGAAGTTTAAAGTACAGATGAAATGCTCTTGAAAATGAACAGAATATTACCAATTTTTCTTAATTCGTTTCACCACAGTTGTTGTATACCATCAAGTAGCAACCTTGAAATCAGGTTACAGTAGGAACTGGCAACAGTTTCCATGGCAAAAGTCCTTTGCTTCTATGCATACAGGATGAAATATTGTATAAAGTTTATCGTTTTGTTAGTATTGATATGGATATGTCCAGTCAGTGATAATTCACTTCTGAACACATTCAATTTTTCCAATTTTTTTTTCAAGGAACATCGGCAAATGTTCAGCAGGGGTTCCGTAGATAGCAGTCTAATTTTGGGCATTTATGATCAACAAATTACCGCCTTGATTAAGTACAGAGCAAGAAACATTTTATAAGTTTCCACCATTCTCTTTGATGGAGAAATTGATGCAGAATTAGACATTTTCTCTGAATAATATTGTATGTTGCGGTATAAAATGAATTGAATTTTGCTTTTTTGGGCCTGTTTAGATATTGCTTTTACCCATGCTGTCTTGTGTTAAATGCTAAATGACCTTTCAGCAACTATATTTCTGATGAACCAAATCATAATGACATTCTATTTCATGCTTTTTTACTGTAAAGAGAGTACAATTTTTAATAACATTTACTATACTGGTATATTTATTTGTGTCTGCTTCATAGATATGCTGTATAAAATTCCAATGTTGTAAAACAGAACACAGGTTTAATTCTATATAAAACTAACTTAATGTGCTATTTGATGATAGGGCACCTTTATTCCAATGATGCCTCTAAGTAATATAAGGCACACACCCACCCCCAAACTTTGTGTGTTTTCTTTTGCACTGGTTTTAAAACTAAGGTCGGCATATTGGTTTTTGCTGTTTGTTTTAAACATATTTTTAATGTGATTTTCTGTTTTGTTTACCGTAGGAGGAAAAAGTACTAGTGTGAAACAGTCGGCTGATCAGAAACACACATTTTATTTTCCAAATTGTTACAGTGCAGTCTTAATTTATGTTACATGAATAAACATAACCTTGTTTCATGTTATGGATTTGTTGCAAAAAGCTGTTTTTATCTCAAAGACCATAACAGCAGCAACTATTTATGAAAGACAACTTCTTGATAAAACAAGAATAAAATTTATTAATTTTGGTTTACACAGTCCCTTATAATATTTAATTTATTTTTTAAAATCTACTGTGAAAAGCGACATCTGAAAATAAATTGCAATAGAACTGCACATGTGATTGAGGGATAAGTGGTTAGAAACCATAAGCCTGTGTGCTAAAATTCACCAAAAAATCCCAATTTTTGGGATGGGGACCCCAAACTTTTGTTGTTTGGAATTATCCCTGATGTGTGCTGACAATGATTTCTTTTTCAACAGGGACAGTTTGACTCTCTATTTGAGATTTTTTTTGTTGCACAATCAATAAATAAATAGTCTCATTTATTCAGAAAGTCGTTTATACGTCACCATCACCTGTCTGAAATGGCTGCTGTTTCAAGGTCATTTGTATCATACAATTGTACAAGCTAACCTTTGCTATGCAAACACTTGCAGTAGATGGTTATTTTCTTACCTGCCAGAGATAGCTGCTTAAAGAGGGATAATTTTCTTACCTGCCAGAGATAGCTGCTTAAAGAGAGATAATTTTTTTACCTGCAAGAGATAGCTGCTAAGAGAGATAATTTTCTTACCTGCCAGAGATAGCTGTTTAAGGAGTGATAATTTTCTTACTCCCAGAGATAGCTGCTTAAGGAGAAATAATTTACCTGCCAAAAATAATTGCTAAAGGAGAAATAATTTTCTTACCTGCTAAAGATAGCTGCCTAAAGAGAGATCATTTTCTTACCTGCAGAGATTGATCCTTAAAGAATTTTGAGTGTGTAAATACCATATAATATAAATGTTCACAGAGTACTGACAGACATAATAATAAATTATTTAATTTGTTTATATTTATTTTTTGATGTGTGAAGGGATCAGTAATGAGGTACAGAACATATACTAGTCTGTATGTGCAGCTATATTTTGTATAGATTAAACTTGTAAAAATTTGTAAATATTTGCAGTATATAAAAAACTACTCTCATAGAGTGAACTGATTAATTATTTGATTAGTTCCTGTATATATTCACTTGCAAGTCAGGTCCAATTGCAGACAGCATAGACCCTGTTCTGCAGTCATATCAGGTGCTGGTAGATTAGGGCCTGTGTTGCTATTTCTATTAATTAATCTAACTGCATAGACCCAGATCTGCAGGCACATTATGCAATGGCAGAACTGAGTCTGTGTAGTTGAATCCAATTTGTATACAGTTAAGTACAGTATTGTTCCTTCCTTTCTTCATTCATTCATTCATTCATTTGAGTAAATAAAGAATAATTAGTTTACTGAAATGTACCTGTCTATTTTTTTCAGTAAAGCCCATGAGTGGGGTGCCATTACCCCAGGGCCTGGCATACCTGACTCAGATTGACCAGCTCATCATCAAACAGAAGGTGGAACTGCTAGAAGGTATTAGGTGTTCATTTCCTGGATTTGCAGAGTTCTTATAAATTTTGATTTTGTATGGTAGATATACAAGAGTTCATCATATTGTAACAGTCGGTCTAATTTGCCAATAATGATTTTGTTTATGCTTCAAGAAATGTGAAAAAATATTTCAAGGAAAGCAGTGATATCTCCAGGGTTTTCAAACAGAATAGTTGGTAATTCCCACTCTTCTATTTTCATGAGGTAGATTTCCTGTGTTTATGGGACCAGTTTTTATATGAAAACTGTATGAATAGCCCACTTGACTAATATTTCAGCAAAGTATATGATTATTAACTTTTAAATATGAAAGATATAACTGGTTATTGCTATTATCAGCACAGTGACTGTGACAGTATACTGTGACAATGACAATTTGTCATATGACTTAGAACTACATACATGTAGTAGCAGAGACATGACTGTTGAATACTGAAAATAAGATTTGTACCATTTGCAGTCACGACAGACTCAGTTGAGATAGTGCTTTTCAAAACTAGCAAAACTGTATAGCCAACCTCAATTATCACTCTCACATGACACAGATATCATTTGTGTCAAAGTATATCCAGGGTCTCTGTTATGTCAAAACATATCTTAGTTGTGTCAATGCATATCCAAGATCTCTGTTATGTCAATGCATATCCAGGATCTTAGTTGTGTCAATGCATATCCAAGATCTCTGTTATGTCAATGCATATCCAAGATCTTAGTTGTGTCAATACATAATCCATTGAGCATATCCAAAATCCAAAATTCAGACCTTTTTGCAAGAATTCACTTCATCGTCATTCAAGAATTTGATATTAATGCTTTTTTAATATATGCAAAATTATTCAAAAATATTTGGCCAACCAAGATTTAATTTGATTAATTTTGCAGATAGTCATTCTTCATTTTAAGAATTCAGCATTGCACCATTTTTGTCCTATGCTAGTCGAAGGTCACATTGACAGCTTTCTTGTCTTGCCTTCATTAAACTAAATAAATCATATAATTGAAAATTAACATCAATTAGCTCACAGGTAATAAAATAGATGAAGCTATCAGACTATACCTGCTGCCTTTCTGCTGCAACAATATGACTACTTTTCCCACCATCCAGCAAACTAATTTCTTCAGCACTCTTCACTACTTCTCTTTTGAATTTAACATATTGACACTTTTGAATTACACTGACAGTTAAGTGGAGTATGGCGAGTACAAGCAAAAAAAACCAACATATTTACGCATCGACTCATTTGACCTACCTTTATCTGCCTCATGAAAGAAACCTTTAATTTGCATGCATATAGTGGTCACTGTCAATATGGTTTATTGACAGCTTGAAGCGGCGAGATACCATTATTTGGTTAGGAAAATACCTGCCACTGACCATGGAAAGCAGGTGAGCATTATATACTTGACTTGATATAGGAACATTTCCATGAGGGACTTTGAATGGCCTGTGAAACCAGATGACTGCTATATAAAGGTGACCATTCAGACAGGCTTATCCATCATTGTACAACTCAGACAAATGCTACTTTTCCTGAGGTTGATCTGAAACCTTGTATTAGATGCACATCATGTGAAGATTTAGATTCTTTGCAGCCAGTAATGGCATCCGCTAGCAACAGTCACTTAACAGTGATGCTATATGTAGATGCATTTTATAGTGTGACTAGTTTGATGGAATCAAAGTAGAAGAACAACAATATAGAAACTTGTCTTTTTAGTATGAAAGATTGTTTAGGGTATATAATCAATACATCATCATTAAAGTAGCTTGATCTGTGTGCCTGGATTACATCTTGCTTGATTGTGGAAGGATTTTGAATCACACCTGACCCTTCTACTATCAAGGTCACTATGCTATGAGTTCCCGGATCAAGTTACTGTATACACACAAGGAAAAAGGTACATTGTTGAGAGAATTTTGTCACAATAGAAAACTTGTTTGACTAAATTGCAGCAGGTAATAAATCACTAAATATTTCCAGGGGTTTCATACTTTATGTTGGTTTTAAGATTTTCTTTCACTGGACTGGTATTGTGATTACTACATTTGTATAAAAATGTGTTTATTTAATTGCTTCATAGAGACAAACATTGCAAACATGTCATTTTACATACTTAGTCTCCCCGAGTTCAAAACACTAGAATATACCAAGACAAAAATTGATGTTATATTGATGATGTCATAATGTAATGATCGTTTATTTTCTATGGACTACATTAAGAAGACCTAAATCAACTTTGATTTTCAACTTTGTATCAATATGGAAAGGCAAAGTTCGATGCTGGTGGCATTGAAAAAAGTTTGTTGTGTTTTGTTATTTTAAAAAGTGACTTAGTTATGTCCCAGCTTAACTCTGCACTTTGCCTTTGCTTATTTATCAAAGCTTTTCTCAATTGCACTGTCTTGTGTGATTATCAAACATAATGGCACTGTATTTTGTGATTAACCATTATAAAGGCACTATTTTATGTGATTGACCATTATAATGACACTGTATTTTGTGGTTATCCATCATAATGGCACTGTGTTGTGTAGTTATCCATCATAATGACACTGATGGTTATCCATCATAGTAGCACTGTATTGTTTGGTTATCCATCATAGTGCATTGTATCTGCTGCATTGTGTTATTATTCATCATAATGGCCCAGTATTGTGTGGCTATCCATCATAATTACACTGTGCTGTGTGCTTATCCATCATAATGAATGTACTGTGAGATTATCCATCATAGTGTCACTGTATTGTGTGGTTATCCATCATAATGGCAGTGTATTGTTTGGCTATCCATCATAGTGCCAGTGTATTAAGTGGTTATCCATCATAGTGGCACTATATTGTGTGGTTATCCATCATAGTTGCACTGTATTGTGTGGTTATCCATCACAGTGGCACTGTGTTGTGTGGTTATCCATGATAATAGCACTGTGTTGTGTGGTTATCCATCACAGCAGCATTGTATTGTGTAGTTATCCAATTTAGTAGCACTGTATTGGGAGGTTATCCAATTTAGTAGCACTGTATTGTGTGGTTATCCATGATAGTGGCATTGTATTGTGTGGTTATCCATGATAGTGGCACTATTTTGTGTGGTTATCCATGATAGTGGTACTGTATTGTGTGGTTATCCATGAGAGTAGTACTGTATTGTGTGGTTATCCATCACAGTGGCTCTGTGTTGTGTGGTTAGCGATAATAGTGGTACTTTGTTGTTTGGTTATCCATCACAGTGGCACTGTATTGTGTGGTTATCTAATATGGTGGTACTGTATTGTGTGCTTATCCATGATAGGAACACTACATTGTGTGGTTATCAGTCATAGTAGTACTATATTGTATGCTTATCCATGATTGTAGCACTGTATTGTGTGGTTATCAGTCATAGTGGCACTGTATTGTGTGGTTATCCATCATAATGACACTGTATTGTGTGGTTATCTATCATAATGACACTCTATTGTGTGGTTATCCATCATAATGACACCCTATTGTGTGGTTATCCATCATATATTGTGTGGTTATCCATCATAATGACACTGTATTGTGTGGTTATCCATCATAATGATACTGTATTGTATGGTTATCCATAATAATGACACTGTATTTTGTGGTTATCCATCATAGTGGCACTGTATTGTGTGGTTATCCATGATAGTAGCACTGTATGGTGTGGTTATCCATCACAGTGGCACTGCATTGTGTGGTTATCCATGATAGCAGCACTGTATTGTGTGGTTATTGATCATAGTGGCATTTTGTTGTGTGGTTATCCATCACAGTGGTGCTGTATTGTGTGTTATGATCCAATATAGTAGCACTGTATTGTATGGTTATCCATCATAATAGCACTGTATTGTGTGATTATCAATCATAGTGGCTGTGTATTGTGTGGTTTTCCATGATAGCAGCACTGTATTGTGTGGTTATTGATCATAGTGGCACTTTGTTGTGTGGTTATCCATCACAGTGGTGCTGTATTGTGTGGTTATCCAGTATAGTAGTGCTGTATTGTGTGGTTATCCATGATAGTGGCAGTGTATTGTGTGGTTATCCATGATAGTGGCACTGTATTGTGTGGTTATCCATGATAGTGGCACTATATTGTGTGGTTATTCATCATAGTAGCACTGTATTGTGTGGTTATCAATCATAGTGGCTGTGTATTGTGTGGTTATCCATCATAGTAGCACTCTATTGTGTGGTTTTCCATCATAGTGCATTGTATCTGCTATGTTGTGTGGTTATCCATCATAATGACACTGTATTGTGTGGTTTTCCATCATAGTGCATTGTATCTGCTATGTTGTGTGGTTATCCATCATAATGACACTGTATTGTGTGGTTATCCATCATAATGACATTTATCTAATCATGAGAAAATGTCTCCTGATCTCATTCAGATTGTTTTCATGATCTGGAGGCCTAAGGTGTCTCATACACATCAGGTCTGCATAATGTATACAAACCACTGCCATTTTTTCCAGTACACTTGGTCACTGTGCCATTTTCTGCAGTACACATGGGTACTGTGCGATTTTTTCCAGTACATTTTGGCAATGTGCCATTTTTTCCAGTACACATAAACCTTAGGGATCTCATACACGTCCAGTATGCATACCATTGTATATTTCATCAGTTGCACTTGATCTCGGCCTTTAGTATCTCATACACGTCCAGTATGCATACCATTGTACGTTTCATCAGTTACACTTGATCTCGGCCTTTAGTATCTCATACACGTCCAGTATGCATACCATTGTACATTTCATCAGTTACACTTGATCTCGGCCTTTAGTATCTCATACACGTCCAGTATGCATACCATTGTACATTTCATCAGTTACACTTGATCTCGGCCTTTAGTATCTCATACATGTCCAGTATGCATACCATTGTACGTTTCATCAGTTACACTTGATCTCGGCCTTTAGTATCTCATGCACATCCAGTATGCATACCATTGTACATTTCATCAGTTACACTTGATCTCGGTCTTTAGTATCTCATACACGTCCAGTATGCATACCATTGTACATTTCATCAGTTACACTTGATCTCGGCCTTTAGTATCTCATGCACATCCAGTATGCATACCATTGTACATTTCATCAGTTACACTTGATCTCGGCCTTTAGTATCTCATGCACGTCTAGTTTGCATAATGTATGCATACCACTCTACCATTTTCTCCAATACACTTAACCACATTCTTAGATGAACAGACATGTCATTCTTATAAAGCAGCCATGAGATAAAAGTGTTTTAAATAAGGTTGATTGACATTGTGACTTGTTAATTAGATTTATTTGTTCTTTCCCCAGTGTTAACGGGCTGTGAAACCCGCAACAAGTATGAGATCTTCAACAGCCTTAATCAGCAGATCTACTATGCTAAGGAAGGTAATGCCATCTATTTGTTCTCGATGTCTCAATTTCCTAACTTGTACCAGTCAATTGTTAAGTTTATCCCTGATAATACTAAACAATGTCGTTAGTTGATTTCATCATACATGTGTTACATGTACTTCTGAAACATACTTTGAGGGGATTTTTGTTTCACTTTTGGGAGATTTTTCAAAACCGTATATGACTAAAAATGTTAAAAGCTATATTAAGAATCTAAATGACACACACACACACACACACACACACAAACATGCACACACACACACACACACACACACACACACATGCACACACACACACACACACACACACACACATAATTTACAGTTATGAAATTCTTCATTGGTGTCAAGGGTATTTTTTATTTTTTTTCTTCAGTTTTTTAAAGCCAGATTTCAGATTTAGAAATAGGGACTCTCCTTGATGCTGAACAAGGTATTACATTTATGAATTATGGTATTAATCAGTTTATGACTTGTGATTTTGAAGTTGAGGATTGTGATTTATTTGTACCTTCAGTGCTTTTACACTTAATTGCTGTTTACAAGTGTTAAACAATTGCTTTTTACAAGTGTTAAACAATCATGTTTCATTTTTTTCCTAGGGATTTTTTGGAAAAGAAATTTTGGGGCCCCCCAAAAAACTCGCAAAACAAATCATCCATTATCCATTATATTAGTTGAAAACAAATTATCTTGAGGTAAAAGGAAAAAAAAATATCGTCATTCAAAAGAAAATGCAAGGCTCTCTCTCTTTCCTCCTCCCAAATTTAAGAAGATTAAATGGTCAGTCCCCTAATTAAAAATTAAGCTCAGCTTATCCTATGGATTTTTAATGTTTTATTGTACATGAATGTCTTGCCTTTTTCTTTTAGAGAAACGTGCAAAACATTTTCACAGTAGTAAGCCTGACCCTAAAGCTCAAGCTCTCTCTCTCTCTCCCTGACCGTGTTATGACTACCAAACTGTGTTACAACCAACCAAGTGAGTAAGAGTAAACCAAAGGAAATGATGCATGTACCCAAAAAATGGTTAGGGGGTTAACTGATTGTCAACAAACGTGTCACTAAACAATTCATTACCATATTCATTGTTGCCAGTAGCACTTGGCTATAGTTGTTTACATGCTGCATGCACATGTACTCAAATTGGCCTAGATTTTTGGTCAGCTGGAGACAGCTATCATCTTGCTGATGCTACCGGGGATGGGGCAGTGTAAATGCGAACAAATTAAATAGTTTAAGAAACATCTTTGTAAGATGCCCTACCTTCAGTTATCTTGACGGCCTGATATCTACGGTTTCAAAAGTTTCTAAATTTGCAGCGACAACATCAAATAATTGAAGAATATTGAGACTGAAAAAGATTTCATTGCTTAGTATTCATACAGAATGATCGGTGCTTCAAATGTAATCAGTTTTCTGTGAAGTTTCAACAAAACTATTTTTCTGGGTACATTTTTGAAAAAAAAATTGACTGTCATTTGGTTGATTGTTGCCATTCCTTTTCCTCGCTTCAAAGATTGATTTATTGTGGCAAGTCCAGTAACATGACTATTTGAGTGTATCACGGCATACAGTACTCAGGCCAGATCTCAACATAAGCAGATTATGATATAATAATGCACTGTTATAATGGTTTGTTAATATGAACAAAGAATTTATTTATGCAACAATAGGTTCCAGTGCATTTTACGTCCAAGTTTGCAGCTTCCTTTCATTGTGGCTTTGAATTTCTCAACTCCAAACCCAAAATTGTATGTATAGGTTTTAGCAGCCAACAGAGTTGTTCCCCCCCAAAAAAATTGCCAGATGATTTATTTTGCTGCCAATAAAAAAAATGTGCAGTTTGCAACATTGGCAAAGCCTTACATGATGATGAATAAATTTTTTGTGCAATATTTTCTGTACTTTTAAAAAGAAAAAAATATTTTTTTGTGCACAAGAAAATACATCTGTATGAAATTTCAGAAGCCACACCATGATTGTTTGATATTAGAATTTATATACGACCTCTTCCTTAAAATAATAATAAACTTATTACAATTTAATTTTTCTACTTTCTAGAAGAAAAATATATTTTCTCATGTTTGAGAAAAATATATGTATCTGAAATTTCTAGAGCCATGCCACAATCGTGTTTTATCCTAATTCATGTTATAACGGAGCATGCTATACCATGGTCACTTTATATATAATTATTCAGTTATCTTTGGTTACTGGGTGTGTCCTTGCCTCTGGGGCAAAGTCCCTTGGTCATCACTTGGGAATGATTGAGATCCTACCATATAACCTTGTACACTTGCATGGTATGAAAATACTGAGTTATATATAGAGGGCATTTGCCTCTAAGTTTCTCCTTCACCCCTTGGGACTTGCTCCTGGGTCTTCTGTTGAAAAGTATTACATTTCCAACCCTATAACCTAATGTACACTTACTTCACTTGAAAAGGGTACATACTTTATAATGAATAACACAAAGGTAGCTGGAGCCCAAAAAAAAGGTGAAATGTAGTGGTCCATGGGATACTTGTTAAGACATCAAATAGAGAAGGATGCTAGAGAAGAATTGTCGTTAGACTGATTGTTTTCCACTATCAGAAACAATGCTGTGTAGCACATGTTTAAGTTATGGATTTTTCTGTTAGTCTTTATTCAGCAATCTACATGCCTTTTATTCAACAGTCTATATGACTTTATTCAACAGTCCATATGTCTTTATTCAACAGTCCATATGCCTTTATTCAACAGTCTTCATTGTATCTGATCTAGTTACATACGTTAATGTTTTATTAATAATGTTCTTTTTTTAAGTGTAACATTTTAAGCCTCAACTCTGAATTAATGAATGTCCAGTATGGTTGCTTCGTGGAGAGAAGTCAAACCTGTCATAATAAGATGAGTGATTTGAAAAGTAGCTCAAGAAAGTTATAATTCAATGAATATCAAACTCTTAGTTTACAACAAATTTCAGAGTTACCCTGACATCAAAATTCTTGTAATTACAATTGCAGAGTCATCTTTTTGCATGCGATATTGGTGTGGGCCAAACAGAGGATTTATCATACACATAACAGACAATGATGGGCAGGTATGGTCAGTTTTCATCAAAACAAGAACCTACCATGCAATTTGTACACTACTGCATTGAGTTTTAACAGTCTTGGAAATAGATAGCAAAAAGAAATCCCATAGCAATGTATTATCTTCTGGCCAAATTGGGACATTCAATGAAACTTAACAAAATATGGGATGAAGATTTTTGTTGAAAGGGGATAATTTAATAAGCTTTGATTTCAGATACAAGGAATAAGATGTCTGAATAATGATGATGGGCAGTATTGTAAATGTTTCCTCCATACTTGGGTACAGTCAATTTTGTCTGATTGATAAATTGTGTAACATGCCCTTTAATGATTGAGTAGCATTATTTATAGCTGTACAATATATAGAAATGGGCTCTAGGATTCCCATTCTTTCCACATTTATTCATAACTGTACAATATATAGAAATGGGCTCTAGGATTCCCATTCTTTCCACATTTATTTATAGCTGTACAATATTGTAAATTTTCAACTTCCAGTCTTTCCGCATTTATTTATAGCTGTACAATATATAGAAATGGGCTCTAGGATTCCCATTCTTTCCACTTTTATTTATAGCTGTACAATATTGTAAATTTTCAACTTCCAGTCTTTCCACATTTATTTATAGCTGTACAATATGTAGAAATGGGCTCAAGGATTCCCATTCTTTCCACATTTATTTATAGCTGTACAATATGTAGAAATGGGCTCTAGGATTCCCATTCTTTCCACATTTATTTATAGCTGTACAATATGTTGAAATGGGCTCTAGGATTCCCAGTCTTTCCACATTTATTTATAGCTATACAGTACTGTAAATGTTCAACTTCCGGTCTTTCCACATTTATTTATAGCTGTACAAGAGTACTGTAAATAAAGGGTTCAAGCCCCAGTCTTTCCAGATATGTTTGTAACTGTAAATTAATACTGTAAATAAAGGGTATAAGGATTCTCAATTTTTCTACTGCTCTTGATACCGTTAATAACTGTTGACATGATGCTTTTTGTCTGGCAGTAATGAATGAAACTAACAATTTATAGACTGAGCTGTAATCATTAGATTGGGCAGAGATCAGTAGTCATGACAGGAATCATTAGTCTTTGCAGGAATCATTAGTCTGGACAGGAGTCATTAGACTGGGCAGGAATCATTAAAATGGACAAGAATCATTAGACTAGACAGGTGTCATTATAATCATGAAATTGATGCTGATATTTATTTTAATTAGTAAAACTCTTTTATGGCAATAGAAGCTCATCGTGACCTGTATTTTATCTTCTACTGGCCTGGGTTAAGTATTTGCTTTTAGC
Source organism: Megalonaias nervosa (assembly GCA_016617855.1). Classification (NCBI taxonomy): domain Eukaryota; kingdom Metazoa; phylum Mollusca; class Bivalvia; order Unionida; family Unionidae; genus Megalonaias; species Megalonaias nervosa. Next base: position 29,394 of record JAECUM010013223.1, on the reverse strand, counting down.
TCATGATCACAGGTTTTGTGCATGCCTTATTGAATCATAAAACTTAATGAAGGGATGCATGTTAATAAATACAACATGCTTTTGGCAAAAGAAGGCTCTCTAACTTGTATTTCATGCTTCAGTGACTGCTTGAATATAGGTTAGCATTGATTTATTGGTGCTGTTTTATGTTCAAATCAACAACCGCTGATCACTCGGGTGTCAGAATGAGAGTCAAGTCTTAAAATGAGAAATGTATGTAAGTTTTTATCCCGATTTGCATGTACATGTAATTTAAGTGTAGTTTTTTCATGGGGTAACAAATTCTTTAGCTTTCATGATAACTTCAAACCACAGTTTTAAGAATAAATGAATTGATTCTTCAGTAAAAACAATATGGCTCCATCCACAAAATATACATTGAAGAACAAACTAAAAGGTAATTTTTCACAGTATAAAACTGATAACCTTGAAATAAAATAAATTCACAGTATTTCATTACTGCTTCATTTTAATGTGTGTTTCAAAGGATTAAAACTTATTTCTGTCAGAAACCTGCCCCAAAGGTTAAAATTCAAACAGTTGTTAAGGTGGGACCAGTTTGTTGGATATTAAGGAGAATTCTTGGTAAAATTTACTGCCACAGTTAAGTTCAGCTGTCTTTGCATAATAATATCAAGTATATGAATTGCATATTGTACCTTTTCTGAATGCCCATTGTATTAATTTTAGTTGTAATAGAAGTTGAGATCTAGTAGGTTACTGTGACTTATCTCTTTAGTTTAGACCAGTATTGTGCATGTTTGCTTTTTAAAGTTCTAACATAGCTGTAACAATTTTAGTCTTATTGCTACAATGTCTGCAGTGTGGCAGTTTAGAGTGATGTCTAGCACTGGGGCATCATGCCACAGACATTTAAGCATCATGTCCCACCCAGTCACATTATCCTGACACCAGGCTGACACTTGCCTCTAAATGCTGAGCACCAAATGATGCAGCTGGCAGTACCATTTTTTAACGTCTTTGGTATGATTTGGCTGGGGTTCGAACCCACAACCTCCTGCATCCAATGCAGATGCTTTAACCACTTAGGCCATTGGAGTGTTGCAAGACCAGTACCAATTGTCATCAGAAAACATAAAATTATTTGGATAAATGGGAATTGGATAATTGTACATCAGGTTTTGAAAGTTACTGATTGGATGGGAGTAAACAAATACTCTACGAAACCTGTCAATTGCAGCCATCCATGGGAAAAGACATATCTGGCCTTTGTACACAAGTGACCTGTTCACAAAGGTTCACTCTTTAAAATAATTTTATGAACAAATACCATCAACTGAATATCATTATCACCATTTTTCTTCTTATGATTATATCATTATTATTAGATTATCATGATTGTTTTATGTGCATGATTCAGTAAAATTATAAAATATGTGTACATGTTATTCTCTCCCAAATTTATGTTCTACCTAAGATTGCTGTACCCTGCTTACTTTAATATATCCTATGAATTAAATTTACCTTTGTTTTGTACACAATGACAGAACAGTAATTTCACTACTGATAGCTTATGTATAACTATAAAACAGGACTGACTCTTTGTTCAACCAACTTATATAAATTAGGCTTTGAAACAGCTGTTCACTCTTCAAAACTACCGGTAATATCTGGATTAGCCAGTTGTGAGTTGCTTAACTCGCAAAGATCAAAAGACAGTTGGCTTACGTGAAAGGTCTGTGTAAAAAAGAGACTCAGTGGATATATGGCTATTCTTTGTGACCCATTAACTAAAGCTTCAACTATATTTACAGACAAGTTTTAAATATTGAATGACCCATACTATAATGAAAGGGATTTAACTCGTATCTTTACTTAAAGATGAACTTTTTTCTTCAAAGATAGCATTAATTCACAGGTAAATAATGAAGATATTGAACTATTCCTGCTACACTGGCACAAAAGGTGATGTTCATTTATACTGTGATAACACAACTACATTTTTCATCATCCAGCAAACAGATTGCTCCAACCCAGGACCCTGATGATAAAAACTGCCTCATTTTCAAAATTTTACATTTCAACACCTTTGAGATATATTGACAATAATGGCAAAATATACTAAATTTCTATAAATACACAATTCATAATTTAATGATTGATTTTTTGGTTTGGAAAAAAATGTAATTCAGAAAGCATGGGTATTTATTTTAATAAATGTTTGTAGGTAATGAGTGTATTTGAAAGTTAAATGAGGTCTAGATCTGGATGGAAAATTCCATGGTACAACTTATTTCAGGTTAACCAGATATTCAGACATGTTAATGGTTTTCATGAGTTACTGGAGCACATGATACAAAGTTTTGTTGCAGTAAGTGTCCAAGGAAATTATGATAGTAGAGTGCAGACCACTGAAGCAAATAAAATTTTATCTCATTTATTAATACTGTTAATGCATTATGTAGTATTATTCTTCTTTGTCCCCCAATGATTTTTACTGGGGAAAGATCAGGCAGCTGTAAATGGAATTGTGAACCTGTTTAATTGCCTTTGCATTTTGTTTACCAATCATATGTACCTTGCAACTGAAAGCAAGAATTTTGTACCAGACATTTCAACTTAGCCATGGTATTGGATGTACTTGCCTTGTCAGTGAAAGCAGAAATTACCCAAGTAATATAAAGTTTGTCTCAACATTTGATGTAGTTGATGTGTTACTGAAAGTGGGAGTTTATTACAATTAATATAAAGTTATGTTTATGAATTTATAAATTTGATAAATATTTATGTTAAAGAAATTGAAATCCACAAATTAAAGTTAGCATGGATGAACAACAATTAGATTCTCAAAATATTATGCCATATTTCACAGGAAGACATTTTGTTCCACAGAATGCTTTTATTTGTCTAATCTGTTCAAGAAAGGTGAGACACTGGTATCACTTTTCTGCTGTCAGCAGTAACAACTGTCATTTCCATCAGTCTTAAAGTTTTGTATTGAAGTTTTGGCAAGTTAGAGTGGGGAGGAGAGGGATACGTAATTACACAGATGCAGGTGAGAAACTGTTGTTTTTTTAAAAACGCTCCTTATAATTTAATCTCAGCGTATACATTACAGGAGGTGATGACATTGACTCGTGAGTTCAAATGCTGTGCAGGCTGCTGCTGGTGTGCCGATGCATGTTGTGGTTTTCTGCTCAGGGTAGAAGCGCCCCCTGGAAATGTTGTGGGATACTGCAAGCAGAGGTTACTATTTCTTTACGAGACTATTATGAAATTCTTTGCTTCCATGAGGGAATAAAGAAAATGATATATTGTCACTGTTAATGATTCAATCAAGTATAATGTGCAAGTTACAGCTGCATATAGGGGTGTAGAAGAATGAAAATTTTCAGTATTCGTGAATTGCAAAATTCCCATATATGCTAAATACAAACTTCAGGCAGTGATTACCTGGGTTGTACTGTCATGGAGGCATGTTCTGCATTTTTCACCTTTTATTGATGATGATGATATGGGAATTTTGTCAAGTTAGATCAGTGCTGGCAGTTTTAGGTGGAAGATATCCCCTGGCTTTGCTCAAGGTGCAGCACTATATTTGCTTTATTTAAAAAATAAGGTGGGAAGTTGGGTTGGTGGGGGGATTAAATGTTGTAATTCTCATAAGCACACATTGTATTAGCTCACAACTGTAATATATGTAAGAATAATGCATGTTTAATCTGCATATTTCAAACAAAAAGTATTTAAAGATCTCCTAGTTGATTGCCCTTCACCTTAATTATGGGACGCTCTGTAGATATAATGTACTTCTGAGAGAGCTATTGATGTGAAGTTAATTTATTTGCATTTGCGACATGAACAACGGAGATAATGTTGGCAAGCCTATATGTTACTTTCACGTACTACGGTTCAAATTTCTTTTGGATATTTTATGGTTATAATCTGTGTTTCAGCCAGAAATTTCTCATTGGTAGGTGGGCATTTTTTGCCAGTAGGGGCCTTTATCAAATGTTCAGTTATAATGATATTTATAATTTTGCAGTGATAGTTTAGATCTTTTTTTTTAATCTCAAATTGTCAACAAACAAGTAGAATTTATAAGTGAAAGAATGTAAATTAAAGCTGACACTGTGGACTGATATGTATACTTTAATAAAGAAGTAAGATAAAAAAAAATTGCGAGTTTAGAAATTACATTGTGTGTAGTGAACTTATTACTTTGCACACAAAATCATTAAATAATAACATGCCAGGATAGTTTTGGGTAGGTATTTAAATGGGGCTTTCCTTATCAGCTGGGAGTCGGGTGATTTACCTGGCTACTTTTACTTTAAACCAAACTACACTTAACAAAAAAATCTGTATCCCCATTGGGGGAGGTCCCCCAAACCTTCTGCCTACTTCAGCAACTCACCCTTCAACCTTAAGTTTAAATGGAAGGACCTGTTTCAGCTGGGTCAGCAATACAACAGCGTTGAGTCTGGGGACAGGAGAGAGTCTGCTATATATATAGTCTGACATAACTGAAATCAATACAAATGTATGAATAATATTTATAAAAAATTTAGGGTTGTATCCACAATTGCAATAGAGTAATAATTGACATTTATGAGAACAGAAAAAACATGTTAAAGCTCTAATTAAATTTCTGCATCCACCTGTTCACATTTTTACTTGTGCACTTTGTGACTTGTGTATCAGTTCTTGTGGTAATTGATCTAAAGCCCTACATAAAGTACTTTGCTATGCTACAGGATCCTTGTGAAATCATTTTATTACTAGATTTCTGCAAGTTTTCCACTGTCAATTTTTCATAACATCTACACTTTGATATATATGGTAAAGAAGGCTCTTAATTTCAACTTGTATTTGCAGTTACTTCTAACAGTGCTAAGCCAAAAGTAGAAAGCTTCAACCTAATGGCATTCCTGTGTGTACTGTAAACACTGATCAAACCACATAGTCACCACATTTGTTACATGAATCACATTTGCAAGAGAGAGCATTCAAAACTGACAATTTACCTAAATTATTTACTCCAAAACTGTATTAGACATACAGGACCAGTATGACTACACATCTTAAAGATTTAAAAAAGAAAAACAGGGTAGGGTGGATGAGTTGACATTGTTATAGGAAAAGTTGTTCCACCAGTGCATGTATTGCTTCTTACAATTTACCTATAAATAATACAAAAAAAAACAGTACATTAGTAGGTATTGATAAACATTGACAACATTAGTTTGATAAAAAAAATTTTTAATCAAATGAAATAAAATTGCTTATCTGGAAAACAAGGTTATTTATTGGTTCTTCTTTGTAACATTTCTGGTTTTCAAGCTGGGAACATAACATTTTTTCACTCAGCATGATTGCATTAGTGGTGTAAATCCCTCAAATGGCCATCAGAAATGTAGTTTTTATTTTTTATTATTATGTAAAACTGGTTTATAATCTTTAAGCTTTGACACTGATTATTTAATGTGGCAGAAAGAACATCTTTGAGGTTAGTGAACTTTAATGAGATAGATGCTTTTAAACCAGGCCGCTATGGTATAGTCTTTGATCTTATAGTTATGCGCTGGCTAACAATATACCTGCAGCTTATTGTTCAGTACATGTAGAAGGTGATTGGCAGTCAATTAAGTGAGTAATTCAAGTTTGAAAACAATTAGAGCAACCAATCAGTTAACATAATGTATAATGCTGACTTGCCATGTACAGTCTTTTTTTCACTGTATGTCACTGACTAGTGCTGAATTCCCATGTACATATCTTTTCACTGACTAGTGCTGAATTTCAATGTATGCAGTATCTTTAGTGTATGTCACTGACTAGTGCCGAATTCCCATGTTTTGCAGTATTTTCAGTGTATGTCACTGACTGATGCTGAATTGCCCAGTAAAGTCTTTTCACTGTATGACACTGACTGCTGTGTCTTTTGACTACTTATTCCTGACTTACAATGTACACAGTCTTTACACTGTATGTCACTGACTGCTGTGTCTTTTGACTACTTATTCCTGACTTACAATGTACACAGTCTTTACACTGTATGTCACTGACTGCTGTGTCTTTTGACTACTTGTTCCTGACTTACAATGTACACAGTCTTTACACTGTATGTCAGTGACTGCCATTGTCTTTTGACTACTTTTTCCTGACTTGTCACAGTCATTTCACTGTGGGACAGTGACTTGCCTCTGCCATTTCACTGTAGATCCCTAACCTCCCTCTGCCTTTTCACTGTAAGGCCTTGACTTAAATTGCCAGTGTCTTTTCAGCTGGATGTATGGCCATGACTTGCTTCTGTCTTTCCACTCTACATTCCTGACTTCCACTGTCATTTTGCTTAATGACTCTGACTTGTTTGTTCTTTCATGTCTTTGAATTGCCACTTTCAACCATGTTAAACTAATGTGGGTACGTGAGAAAGCCTGCCAGTAGCTTCTCGTGGGTCGGTGGTTCTTCCCGGGGTTCTTCTCCCACCAGTTATACTGGCCGCCATGTATAGCCTATCTTGTGCTGAAAAGTGTTGTTAAATCCTACAACAACAACAACAACAACCATGTTAAACTCTGTTCCTGACTTGCCATTTTTGTCCAGTTCAGGCCTTATTCAGTGTTGTTTTATTGTTTCTTGGTGCGGTCCTGACTTGCCACAGTGTGTATCTTATATAGATCAGGGTTGATAATGACACTGTAACTAACTCTTTGTTCTTGATCAGTTGTTTGTTCACTGTTAAAACTTGACTGACTGGCATCTTCAAACCATACAGCCTTGACTTAATGCAATTCACAGCATTATTAAACCTGACATGCCACTACCTCAACTGCATGTACAGCTTTTTCACTGTATGGCCATTATATGCCATTCTTTTTAGTGAGCATATCTAGCTTTCCAATATCTTTCAACTGTGCCATCCTGACTAGACATGGAGAAGACCGTGAAAAGTAGGTCAGGTGGGATAGTGGCACTGTTTAATGGCAGAATAATAAGTTTATAATCATGTTGGGAATAATGTCAATAAACTGCTTTTTCTATGTTTGTTTTTCTGTATATATTACTTTTATTTTCAAGATAACCAATCTCTGAAAGATTGTGAGGAACATAAGGTGTCAACACATCACATATATATGTGCCTTGCTCTGTACCTGCAAAATATTTTGTATTTTGTCACTGCTTTTCGCAGAACAAAACAAGATTCTGTTGTTAAAAAAAGTAGAGGCATTTGTTTCATGAAAACATTTTCAGTGTTGAAACTGTTTCTTTAAATTGTTTTATTAGTGAAATATAAATGTCATGACTTAATTGCCAGTAGTTAGTGTAACTTGTACTCATTGTTGAGCAAATCTCTGAGTGCTAATTCAGCAATTTTAAGTTCAGTACAAACGTTGGAACTGATTTCTCCATAATAAACCATATCTGTCACACAGAGCTTTGAATTCACCTTCAACTCCTTTTATTTGGTTCCCTTCCTATCTTTGAACACATTTTTGAAAGACTAAGATAATTTATGGTAGTTTAATTGTTACATACACAGTAACATCTATAAGTGTTTGAGTGGTCAGCTGAAATGAATTGACTTGACACACGACCACTAGCTCTTATGCAGGTAGGATTTGCTTGCCTTTTAACTTTTTTTATATTCCATTTCCTTTATTTGATTTGATACGAAAGACATAATTGATATGATAATACAAAGAAAGTCTGCTTTTTTTTTAATGTAACAATGCAACAAATATATCCATATATCAAAATAGGTTCTCATAGAAATGCCCACACTCATAGTTGTGACAAGAGATTGAAATTTTGCATGTTTGAATACCAGAGGGTATATCACATCTATTGCACTAAAACTAAATTAAAATATTCGACTAAAAGTGAAATTTCACTTCACAAAACTTATTTCACTATTATTTATTTATTAAAGTGTTGCCACCAGTGGAGATCAGTGACATTTTCATGGATCAACATTTTATCAATGATTGGGTTTTTAACAGTGTACTGAGAATTTTTTGTAACGCAGATGGTGACATTTGAGAAATTCAAAATAGAGGAGGAGTGCAGTGGTCAAGGTAAATCAGGTCACTTAATAACCAGCCAGTTGGTCTGGATCTTTTGTTCTGACTAGTGTAATGTGGACCTAAAATTCTGAGTTCAAATTCAGGTGACAGCTGTACATAAACATACTATCCCGTTGCATAATTTATATTCCTTCAGGACCTCATGTTGTGCTCTACACATGGATCTAATGGATGCGGCGATGCAGCCACTGTTTAAAATCTGGGGACCATGCTGTCCTTGCCAGTGCATCTGCTGTCCCAGTGACATCAACTTTCCGGTAAGTCTGTACTAATGCTGTCCTAGTGATATCAACTTTCTGGTAAGTTTAAACTAATGCTGTCCTTGTGACATCAACTTTCTGGTAATTTTATACTAACACTGTCCTAGTGACATCAACTTTCCATTAAGTTTATCCTAAGCTGTCCCAGTGACATCAACTTTCCAAGACATTTATATCAATGCTGTCCCAATGACATCAACTTTCCAATACGTTTATACCAATGCTGTCCCAGTGACATCAACTTTCCAATATGTTTATACCAATGCTGTCCCAGTGACATCAACTTTCCAATATGTTTATACCAATGCTGTCCCAGTGACATCAACTTTCCAATACGTTTATACCAATGCTGTCCCAGTGACAACTTTCCAATACGTTTATACCAATGCTGTCCCAGTGACATCAACTTTCCAGTAAGTTTATGCTAAGAAATACATTCTGATTTTACTTTTATTCAGGCAGTAAAACTAATCTATTTGATAACTTTGACCTCTGTATTCTCAAAGTATTTTGAGCCCAAACTCATTCTGTTGTGTAAATGGTTTAAACCTTTTCATTTACAAAAGCATGCAATATCATATAAATTACCCATAATGGCTGAAATGTGAAAACAAATATAATTAGTTTGTAATGTTTCCGTATTAATCTGTCTTTGATTAAATAGTTCTTCAAAGTAGATCAGTTTATAAAGAATTGTCATTAAGATTCATTATTCTGTTTTAGGTCAAGGACATTAACAATCCAGACAAAGTACATGCTAACATTGCCAAAATGTGGGCTGGTGCTTTGCGGGAAATGTTTACAGATGCAGACACTTTTGGAGTCACATGTAAGTCTTTTGTTGTCTTGCCTGCCGTAACACATGCTAAGCATGGGTATAAGGATTTTGTTAGTGTCATCAACAGTGTTAATATTGTAGACAGTTTCTATCTTTCTCTGAGTAATGATCCCATTATATTTTTGTGTATTTCATGTTACAGAGCAGGAGTTTTGTTTTTTGGACATAGGATTTTAGTTACAGGTGTTGATAGGTTCATGCACATATTGTTAATTGCATTCAGGCCCATATACAGACTGCCAGGCAGACTGAAACTAGCTGATGGAGCCAATACTGGATTGCACTTGTCCATCCTTCTCTCCATCTTTTAGTATACCACTCTGGTGGCCTAAGTTGTTAGAGCATCCACCTCGGATGCAGGAGGTTGCGGTTTGAACCCCGGCTGAGTCATACCAAAGACATAAAAATGGTACTAGCAGCGCTGCCTCACAAGGTGCCCAGCATTAAGAGGTTAGTGTTAGGACTGTTTGGCCTGGTGTCAGGATAATGTGACTAGGTGGAACATGATGCTAGATGTCTGCGGCATGATGCCTCAGTGCTCAAGATCACTCTAAACTGCCACACTGCAGACATTGTAGCGATATGACTGAAAATTTTTTAAAGCTACATTAAAAATCAAAATCACACACACCCCAGGCTTTTCCAAGTTCCAAAAGTCATTGGCAAGTTCTGACTTTTCAACATCTGAGCACTTGAATAACACATGCTTTGACTCAAGTTCAGAACTGAGACCTGGAGGTCAGTTCTCATTGTCACTGAGGAAGAAGATTTTGGAGTCATCCAGGACCTCCAAGATGCCTTCTTCAGATTCACATTTACAAGTCTTCCAGAATTTCCTGAGATTTGCTTTCAGGGACACTGCACCTGTTCAGGGCATTGCCTTTTGCTCTGACAGGGACACTGCACCAGTTCAGGGCTTTGACTTTTGCTCTGACAGGGACACTATTAACAGTTCAGGGCATTGACTTTTGGTCTGACTTTTTAAAGTGAAACAGGGAGGAGAAGCATGTTGTGCTTTGCACATACTGCAAACACTATATTAACTTTAGCCATTGTGGAACATACAACATCATTTGGCATATTAACACCATTATGCAATTGACCAGTGTATGACTGCAGTTCTAAATCCCATTGTAAGTAACATGTAGAGAGAATCATCAAAAGACCAGGTTCCAAGAGCTGAAGTATTGATCTGTTACACAGTACCATCCAGTCTCTGGACCCTAGGTGGCTGAGTGGTCTAAAGCACTAGCCTTTACTGATCACTGCCATCTCACCAAGGTCCGCATGGGTTTGAGTCTCTGGCTCAGACAGTGTATGTGAGAAAGCCGAATGTAGATTCCATTGGGTTGGTAGTTATTAACATGTTTTCCCAGGTTCATCCACCACCAGACTGAGTTATACTAGCTGCCATGTATGGCCTTTCTTGTGCTGAGAAATGGTGTTAAACCGCAAAAACAACAACCATCCAGCTGAGGAGTGCAAAGATTAATACTAAGCACACTTGTATAATCTTTAAAACTTCCAGTAAACTATTGAGAGCACCACAATCTGTAGTTACAATTGTTAACTGTATTTTGCTCACTGGTAGATTTTAAAGACAGAACTTTTGTGTATTTGTATTTAATACCTGTGTGGTTGTGATTATGTGAGAGTGTGCACGTGCATGTCATGATGATATATAACAATTCTATCAGTTATGTTGGTGTTGGAAAGCAAATATTATAATGGGTAATATATTTGAAGAAGAAACCAAAGTTTGGTGTAGAATGTATTCTTTATTGTAATAGTTGCTGAAATATAATATGGTGGACACACTCTCCCAAGCCCCCTCCCCGCTCCCTGAAGAGCATGCACTTGTACTCCAGTATATCTGACAGCTAACAAAACCTGGCACCAATCCCTCTATTCAATGGGAGATCACTCTCTTCTGACTTGCATTTCAGCAAGGATTAGTAGAATTTTGTTTCTAAACAAAGTCAAATATGCAGTTTAGCGGGGATTTTTTGTGCTTGTGAGGGCTGGATTTGCAATGAAGTTGATAATTGTTCTCTTAATGTATTTTGATTAGATAAGTATTATGGATGAAAATAGTTTTAAATAAATTCCATGTTTTAAACTTTATCGTATTTTGGGGTAAGTGACCAAATCATCATATGGTCCTTAGTATGTATAATAGACTCTTCCTCCAGTTTATGATGCTTAGCATTGCAATTTTTATATACTTGTTATGGACTAAATTGAAATGAGCATGATGCAGAACTAGTTTTGTAAATTTTATAAAAAATAAAAGTGCTTTTAATATTGTCATGTTCTTGTGTAGCATTCATGTTAGAGGGCATCACATTCAGTGTGCAATCCAATTATTTATGATGCTAGATTGTAAAATTAAAATATTCTTGAAATGTTAATCTGAATTCAATTCATATTCATGAATGGGCAGGCATTATATTGATATGTAGTTTTACCTTTGCAAATAGAAAATCAAATTTCATCATGAGAAGGATACTTGGAATTTTGAATCATTGATAGGAATTCATCATTGATTCTCTCTTTTGTGTGAGTGCAACATTTGAATACCAGTTTGCATGACATACAGAAACAATCTTTGTTTCTTCATCAGTTGTCAATATATATATATATGTGTGTGTGTGTTTGTAATCAGCTGAATGTGTATATGCTTATCTATACATTAACTGAATGTGTACATGCTTGTTTATACACCAACTGAATGTATAGATACTTGTCTATACACCAACTGAATGTGTAGATACTTGTCTATACACCAACTGAATGTGTACATGCTTGTCTTTACATCAACTGAATGTGTGTATGCTTGTCTATACACCAACTGAATGTGTACATGCTTGCTATACATCAACTGAATGTGTGTATGCTTGTCTATACACCAACTGAATGTGTACATGCTTGGCTATACATCAACTGAATGTGTGTATGCTTGTCTATACATCAACTGAATGTGTATATGCTTGTCTATACATCAACTGAATGTGTGTATGCATATTTCTAAATGTATATACGCTTGTCTTTGAATGTGTATATAATTCTCTGTGCATCAGCTAAATTTGTATATGCATGTATATGCATCAGCTGTGAATGTGCATATGAATGTCTATACATCAACTGTAAATGTGAATGTAATTGTCTATACATCAACTGCAGTGTGCAAATACTTGTCCATACATCTACTGTGAATGTGCATTTGCATGTCTACATCAACAGTAATGTGCATATGCATGTCTATACATCAACTGTAAATGTGAAAGTGCATGTCTATACATCAACTGTGAATGTGCAAATGCATATCTATACATCAACTGGATGTGCTGTCTATACATCAACTGGGAAGTGCATCTGCTTGTCTTTTTTATAATTCATCTACTATAAATGTTCAGATGTATGTCTATAAAGCAGATGAAAACATGAAATGCTTGTCTATACATAAACTGAAAGTGCAAAATGCATGTCTATACAGCAATTGCAAATGTGCATGTGCTTGTCCTTTTTGTAATACATCAATTATGAATATGTAAATGCATGTCTGTGGAGCAATTGTGAATATGCAAATGCATGTCTATACAGTAACTGGATGTGCAAATGCATGTTTATATAGAAACTGGATGTGCAAATGCATGTCTACAAATCAACTGTAGATGTGCAAATGATTGTCTATAAAACTGGATGTGCATATGCATATCTATACGGCAACTGTGGATGTGAAAATGCATGTTTATACAACAACTGTGGATGTTCTAATGCATGTCTATACAGCAACTGGATGTGCATATGTGTGTCTATACAGCAACTGTGGATGTGTAAATGCATGTCTATATATCAATTGTGGATGTACAAATGCATGTCTGTACAACTACTATGGATGTGCAAATGCATATCTATACAGCAACTGTGGATGTGCAAATTCATGTCTATAAAGCAACTGAGGATACCTATATGCATGTCTGTACAACAGCTGAATGTGCAAATGCATGTCTATATATCAACTGTGGATGTGCATATGTATATCTATACTGTAACTTGCTCACCCTGGTTTAATTTCCCAGCGCAAGCTCACTTATATTTAGAAAATTACTTCCTGTTTCAAAACTTCGGCAATCCTTAAATTGAGACCTTGAATTAGTTGCAATACTATAATGTACTGGTAGTATATAGAAAGTTGTCTGATAACAGACAAAATCCCTGTAGAAATAATGGCTTCTTATACTAACTACTTATGTGTGAGGAAATTATTTATCTAAGTATATAAACAACATAAAATTTGAATGAGAAAAATAGAGGAATTATTTTAGTCTTAAAATGTCAATAAACAAATCAATATAATGCAATTTACATATTCTTGTCCTAGTCAATAAATAAATTAATATAACAGAATGTACATATAATTATAACCAACAGTCTCAACAATTTGTTTTAAATAATACTATAGATCGAATAGAATTTACTGTAATGATTTCAGAATATTCATAGGGGTAACATTAAAATCCCAGTAACAAATGGATTCAAATAAATAGAATTAACATGCGAAACGGGTGACTATTTCTGTTATGATAAAAATATCAAGCCATATAATTGTACTGAAATTGCGTTATGGAGGCCCTATATCCTTACGTAAAAGCACTCGATGCTTTATCTTTGGCTAAGATTTTTCTTAGTACTGAAATTTACTAAATGACTATATATATTCTAATGTGATTATTTTCAGTTAATTTCTATTCAGAGAATGATAACATTCCCTATCACTTTTGGAAACCGATTATATGTTATGTATTGCATTTGCATATGAACCATATGCCGGTTTAAGGGAAACTGACTGGTGTGCACCACACCCGTATTTATAACCTTCGGTAGCACTACACAGTGTAACACTCTGCCAAAATAGTACATATTGCTAACAAGTATTTAAGACTCAATAAATATTAAATATCATTAAAATATTGAGATTCAAAACAAAATATGCAATGCTAATTATATTACACTCTTAATTACAAACGTATGATCAAACACTAAAATCATTGTGTCATACGTATAAACAGTAAACATTGGCCTCCAAACATGTTGGTGGTGTGGGAAAACTAGAACATGCACTATCCTAATGCATTATCCTTACAGGAGATGGTAAGTGCATTATTTTATTGTTGAACATAACTTATTCTACGTAAAAACTAGTTATATCAACAGTTTATTGGTGTTCAGTAATGCTTGTATACACCACGTAGTGGAAATCTGAGGTGCCTCCAATACATAAATTGCCTCCAGAACAAAGATGGCAGACATCATGAAATACATTGAACGTTGTACATAATATCAATCATACAGAACATTTGTTTTGTAATACATCGAACTTAACATAGTCTCAAAATACCCATCTGGACATGAAACTATTATATGTGTGATTTACAGCATTGAAACAATGTAAACAAATGATATGACACACTCGAGGTGCCTCTAATACATAAATTGCCTCCAAAACAAAGGTGGTGGACATCATAACACACATCGATCGTTGTGCATAATATAAATGTTACAGAACATTCTTTGGCAAAACATATTACTTAACATATTAGTCTTAAAATACCCATCTGGACATGAAACTAGTATATTTGTATTCATGTAAAATTCGTAACAATACATACATATCTAGGACAAATTTACTTAATTTTCTTCTTTTGGTATTTAGTTTAAATATACATATATTATTATTGTAGTCCCCCTTGAGATGGATTTGAAGCAAAAAGCAACAATCATTGGAGCTGTCTTCTTGCTGGTTTGTAGTAGATTTTTTTTTTTTTTTTTTAACATTTTCTTTACTTAAAATGTTCTGTGGATGTGTCTGACCAGACATTCTCATGGGTCTGCATCTTGGCTCCACTCCCCACATTTTTCCATCTTGGCTTCACTCCCCACATTTTTCTTACATTTCTGCATTATTTTGGTCACAATTCTTTGTGTAATTCATTTTATTTTACTTTGAATTAATTTAGCAAATTTAAATGCTAACATCAGAAGGTCAGTTTAAATCATAATAGTCCATATTAATTGCAGTCTGTGTCCAAGTGTTTACAATCCAAGGTAATGTTTTATCTTATTTACATCATGAAATTAAATACCATCTTGTATTCACAAAGTATTGACTGGACAACAGTGAATTTGGTGAAAAGCTGTGTAACTTGGGAGTGGAACCAATGCAATAAACGAGTTACATGAAGCCAAACGTCGTACCCTACATTCAGATGTGGCAGCCTAGAGCAGTCATGTTTTCTGTCTCTCTGTATATACAGGTGCCTGTCTATCTGTTTACACTTCTTGTAACTATGAAAGCTTTGCAGCCCTTACACACAGCTGGCTGCCATTTGGTAGGTGAATAGTGTATTACATGTTGATGTACCTATAATAGGTTTATATTTTAGGTCCAATTTTGTTGAGTTACTGGGCTTTATCATTATAATGTCCTTTTAACCAGTATTGCTTGGAACCGTACATTTTGATCCATTTTGGTGTGTTCATTGTCTTGTAGACATGGATATGTTTATAAATTTTGTCTCTGCTTAACTTTTATAGAGTTATGTACCTTGAAAACAAACTTTATATTTCATTTTGGATGTCAATTGCTTGTGACTGGCATAACCATTAAATGTATTATGATACAGTTTAGTATGAATGGATTTTGTCTAGTTAAATCTATTTTGGTTAGAGCTAAGACCCATGGCAATTAATTTGATACATTAATGAGATGTTGCATGTGATGAACACAGTTCAAACACCGTTCAACGTATTCTTATGTGATTTGGTAGGAACATTGTCTCATCAACCTTCACATGCCTTTTATGAGTTTTGTGTTGTGAGCCTCGTTGTGGATAGACTTTTGAACTTTGAGAATTATTCTGATATCTTCACATGTAGTTACTCCTAACTTAATATGCAGTTTGGTATAAACATTGTCTCAAGCTTGTAAATTGCCTTACATGGTTCTTGTCTTGTCTATTCTATTTTGGATAGAATTATGTCCCTTAAACAGGCAAATTCATTTCTTAATATGAATGTTCCTTGCAATCAGCATATCTCCAGAACCATATAATATATTCTGATAGAATTGAAGAAAATTGTATCCCAGACCTAAATGTACCTTTCCCGAATCTTATTTCATCTACACCGTCTTGGAGAGAGTCATGGCTCTTATCAGTGATCATTGTATCCCAGAATTGGATGTACTGTTTACGAATTTCATTTTATCTAAACCATTTTCGGGAGAGTTATGGCTCCTGTCAGTTAACGTTGCATCTTAAAATGGGATTTTGCTGGTATTGATGAGTCCTTGAAGGAGTTACTAAAATCTCGTTGCCACTATAGGTCTATGTGACCTGTATTTCAGGTTTCTGTTACTTTGGGAAAGGCATTTTGGCTCCCGTTTTCTTGGCATGATGTAGCCAGTAATGTATTAAAAGTGTTGTTGATACCAACACATCAAAACAGGCTTCATTGGATAGCTGCGAAACCTGATATATATTATGGTCATCATTTGAAGATATGCAAATTAAGAAATCATTGTACTACCATTTTTGCACTTCTCTGACATCAGACTGAACTGATTGAAATATAAACAAGTTCCTCCAAGCTTGATCTGGTTTTCAGACTTATTGGACCAAGATTGTTTTATTTATAGTGGGAGTACATGTGGTTTGCAAACATGCAATTTTTGATTGATTTTCTAACCTTATTTGCAGGAATTCATTGTCTTTGAGACACAGAAAAACAACAATCAATAATTTACTTCAGTCCCCACAACGAAAGAAGTCCAGCATGGATTACAGCTTGTATGAAGAAAGTTCATTTTTGTGTCTGAAGACTGGACTGAGTTACACCATTTCTTTGTTTGTAATTTAATATGAAGGATGCAATGCAACACTCCTTCAAGAAATATCATAACAATGCAATACATAGTATATTCTATATATTTGATGTGCATTCAGAATAGATCTGATTAATTTATAGAATTATTTAATTACAATCAATTGTGTTAAGTTTTTATTTTTATATCTTTTAGATGTTATAAAGGACTAGATTCACCTTGGATTAAAATCGACCACAATGTCAGATTTTTATATTTTTCCAAATGTGTCTACTATATACTCAGGTACTTTTGTTTTCAATATGCATCAACTTTCCATATAAATGAGTGATGTGTCCTGTTGTGTACTACAATTTATTTTTGACTTTATTACTTGAAAATATGGCTGAATACTAATATGTATCATCAGTTACATAGTAGTGTGTGTATGAGCGAGAGGGGGTGGGGGTAGGTTGAACAGTTTCTTCAGCATTATTGTTTTTATTGTTTCTATTATTTTTTTGAGAGTTACTTCCCTTACTGCTACTTTAGGGATAGGGTAGTATTATTAGAATGGGTATGTATTCCATGGAAAAAAATTAAACACAGAACACCTGATCGCATTACATGGCAGTGCAGTAGCATTCATATTTGTGGTAGCCATGAAATATCCTCCTTAAGAAACACACATCAATATAAACACACACACATAATAAAGTTGTCCAGTGAATAACTGTACCAAAGCATAGATGGGCTTTCCAATAATTATTATATAATACTTATTCAGACATTTGAGAGAACAATTAAAACAACACTCAAAAGTTGGTAGAAGAGGATGCAACTGGTTTTGAGCCTGTAACTGCACATTTGTTATCAATGCCTGGGGGGGGGGTTCAGAAACAATCCATGCAAGCAGAAAATATTTTATATCAATCGGCTTCATTATGAATTACGTTACAGCTGCGTTCATATTGTCTGTTGTACATATCCTTGTGTTTGCTTTCAGTTTAAAAAGTAGCCAAGTGTTGCAGTGTTTATCTGTTTATATGTCTGTACTGTACTATATATCAGACATGTTCAGTCTAAAGCCTCCAACCAGGTTTTATCTGCTTATATACATGATAGTGTGTGGCTTTAAAATTTGATTATCTAACCTGTACCCTGGAGGAAGTTTTATGTGCCTGCTGTATATTTTTTTTTAACCCAGACCTGCCAACAGCAGTATTGTTAATGAGATTTAAGTTATGCTTGGCATATTACCTTTCATATTATATTCATATTATTTTCGCAATACGTTCTGTGGATAAATCATACATGTGCAAGTACCTTTTGAAGTTTTCTTCATTTAAATTTTAAAAACCACTACCCTAGCATGAAATATGCTAATCATTACCTGGCAGAATTAAAGATTTTTTTTATGTAATTGAAATATATTTACCAAGTTGAGGCCTAAAAAGAAAAAGTCTTTGTTCTTTTGTTTCTCAATGCCAAGTCTTTCTAAAATAATGAGTTCAAATCAAATCTTGCTCAGTTTGAGTCATTTACTGCAATTTTTACTCCATTGTATCCAATAGTCATATGTTCTGTTCATGCCAGTCAAGTACATATTGTTCAACGGTCTTGATAGATTGTTGTTTGCTGTGTTTGTTAAAGCTCTATTTCACTGTCTTTAAATTCTCTATGTGAATTTTGCAATTTATTTCCAAAAAGTCTACAACTGAACAAATTCATGTTTTGATGTTTGAAAATGGCTTGCAAGGAGTACTTGAATGTATATTTGACATCTTTGCACACAGATATAAAGTATACAGAAAACAATGATTATCTAATGTATTTCCATGGTACGATCCATGCCAATAGGGAACAAATCTACATAAACCCAAATATTAATTTTTTACTTGTTTATTTTTCAGAATGTCTTTTCACACAAATTAATTAAAATTACTCTCCAAAGTTGTCTTTAAACTTCACAAGTTCCCTCTGACAAGCTGTGGAATGAAATATCATAAAACACATCAAATTTATTAATGTTTCATTACCTAATAATGTTGCAAATTTTAATCTTGAAATTTATAAATTCCTGTTGTTCTGTGATTATTGGATGATCTTCTGAAGAGCAATAAACAACAAATATCTTTATTTTAAAGTTCTTTAACATTATGTCATGATTAACCTTTACTACTACTTGACAAAATATTTTGGTGGTTGATGCATGTACTTAATGTTGAATCCATCCAGATGAGTATCTGGTTGAAATTACATTTTCATCATTCCATTTAATAGCATGACATGACATTGACAAGTGCCTATCACATTATAAGTGTACCTATTTGAACCCCTATTGCTGTTGTTATGAGAGAGACATATCAGTCTATGACATTGTGTTTCTAACATCTATCAGGGCCATTCAGAGGGTAAAGTGAACCTAGTCCTTTCTCACTATCTTGTTGTATATTTCACATGTATGATGCTAGATACTTGTAATGTAGGTACTATTTCAGACAATTTTATCTGTGTGTATTTTTATATGTAACTGCTTGATAATCTTTCACTTGTAATAAGTGTGAAATGTTAGCTCAGATATCAATTCATGTTTTAATTGTATGATCTACAAAAAACAACTGTACTTTGGTTTTAAAATTTGTAAAGCAGTGAAACATACACTTTATTGTATTATTAAAGTTTTCTTTAATAATTTTATTGTTATTTGTCTGTAATGCACATAACATGTATTCTTCCTTTGATTAATTATTTTTCACAAATATTCCTGTATGTTTAATTAAATTATCATCATATTACTACAGACTTTGATAGGACCAATTGGCCTCTTCCACTCTTGTTTTGGTACTGATTTCAGTAAAACTTCCAGAAAGAGTTCTTGAAATGGTACAGATTTATGGGACCATTTCCAAGCTTGCCTGATGAACTTTTTTAAAAATCTGTCCCACAGTTTTGGGACCAGTAAAAAAATTTGCTAGGAAAGATATATTTTTGGGATCTCTCCCAAGTTGAACTCAAAAAGGTTTTGTGGAATCTGTTCCAAATTTTCCTGCTAAGCGGCATTTGGAATTGTTCCAAAGTTTGCCAGAAAGAGATTTTTGGGACTGATCCCAAGTGTGCCAGATACAAAATTTTTGGGATCAACTTCCAAGTTTGTTGCATAAGACGATTTGAGATTGATCTCTGCCTTTCCTATGAGATGTATTTGGAATCAAACCCAAGCTCATTTGGTAAGAGATTGTTAGGATCAACCGCAAAGCTCCATTTTGGGAGAGTTTTGGGATCCATTCCAAGTTTTCTTTGTGAGAGATTTTTGGGACTGATCTCAAGTTTGCCTTGTTGTAGATTTTTTGGGATTGATTCTAAAATTGCTTTGTAAGAGATTTTGTGGAATACTGAGAAGAAATTTTGGAATCAGTCCCAAGTCTGTTTGAAAATGGGTCTTCAGAAATAAAAACTGAGTGCAAGACTGCCTAAAGAGAAAAATATGGGTTCAAGTCCAGTTTAGAGATGAACAATGTCCCTGACACTATATCTGCAGATGGAGACATTTGTAAGGTAAGGCAAGCTTCTACGTATGACATGAACCATAGTATAGTTGGGAAATGTCCTTGGATTTTCTGAAGAGGCAAACTAATTTGTTACCTATTAAAGTCATTATATTTTTCACTAATAATGTGTAACATAAGCACAGAAAGAGGTGACAAATATATAGTTTACCCAGAAGAACATGGACAAGGCTTCTTCAAGTATTTCAACTTTGCTCACAAAGGAATTTTTTAATTCTTTTTCAGTGTATGCAAAGGATACATTGTTATCCAACCAGTATAATATATAAAAACTGGACAAGGATAAAACATCTTAGGAGAGTTTTTTATTTCATTCTAAAAATAAATTAACATAGGGGTTAAACAATCTCCTGATGTGGAACCTTTTATTTAATATCCAAAGTAACATTTAATGAATAGACTACAGATTATTAATACAAAATTTGATAATCATATGAGGTGTATGGTAGCTACTTTAAATATTATTATTATTATTTAATTATCTTTGATTGGCAATAAAATTACTCTTACAAAGGATGTTACACATAATTTATACTGAATGCTGCAGAAGGACTCTTTTCAAACTGTTGAGACATAAAAATGTACATTTATTTATATTTTGCATTCTATGTAGTATTGACCAAAAGGCACATGTGGGTGTAATCCTGCTCACCTGGCTTACATAACTGAACAGTTGACCTTTGTATTGTAAAAACACAACTTGTGCTGCCTCCCAGAATTTGCATAATGTTGATTTTACATGTTGCTGCAGTCTGATTTTTAAAACAAAATAATGTCAAGATCATGTCATAATTAGTATGCAGTGTCTTGCTTATAAATCAAAGTCATCCAGGATCTTGATGATATAAATCCCTTTAGTTTCCTAGAATCTGGATGATAAATATAGTCTCTAGCTCAGCCAGTGAGAACCAAGGTGTCTCAATAACATATGCTGACCTCGCTAGTTATAGCACCTGTATATGACAATGATAACAGAAGATTAAGGTGGATTAAATTCTGATTGTAGCTGAGTCTCCCAAGTGATAACAAGCTTAGCATATCAGATACAAGATTACATCATTAATATACATAGATCTTGTGCTCAACCAAACTCATGCAACATCTTGATAATAAAAGATGGATTAACAAGTTTTGTCAAAATATGATGAGAAATATAGCTGCATAATCGTTGACAAGCTCAATCAGCTGGAAGGTAACATTGAGCGATATGCATAGATTTCACTCAAATCATACTCATCCAAGGTTTTCCAGATTTTATTAAAATAACATTAAAAAATGTAGTCCTTAGAACGGTGAAAAATCTCCATATCAGATGAAGACCACTTAATGAATACATATGCCGACCTAAGTCCGAAAAGTTACAGTTCATTTTTTAGTTTAAAAAGCAAAATACAAAAGCTCTGAAACATTTGTAATAAAGCTTACTTTCTGAGATGACATTAATTTTATAAATGTATCTACTGAAAGGTTAATATAATACATCTCGGGGCCCTGAGTGGTCTAAAGCGCTGACCGTTACGGATCACTGCCATCTCACCTCTGTCTGCGTAAGTTCGAGTCCAGGCTCGGCTAACGTGGGTACGTGAGAAAGCCTGCCAGTAGCTTCTCGTGGGTCGGTGGTTCTTCCCGGAATTTTCCAGGGTTCTTCCTCCACCATTAATACTGGCCGCCATGTATAGCCTATCTTGTGCTGAAAAATGGCGTTAAACCCTATAACAACAACAACAACAACAATACATCTCATCGAGATTTTTCCTTCTTAAGTTGGTATAAGTACATGTACATACAAAATGATACTCATCGTCTACATACTTGATATTTTCTTTAAGACATAATTTGCAAACGTTTTGATCTCTTTCAATTTTACTGTACTAGACATTTGAAGTACATGAGAGTGATTGCCCTCAGAATAATTGTCCCCATTTAAAGAATGCTGGTTGATACAGACCGTGACTGATTCGGCCCAAAGTACACGCTGATTCGGCCCAAAAATCCCGGCTGATTCAAACCACATGAAATATTTCAAGTAAACAATGGAACACACATACCTGGTTTATTGTAGTAGTTACCACTGTTTTTGCAAGCATAGTAATAGTATGTAAAAGGTTGGTTTTCAACTTTTAAATTTACATCAGAGAGAGAGTTATTAGAAAATGTTTAACTGAAATCAGAGCAAAATAGATAGGAATCACGTTTACATATTTTAACCAAAATAACTCCCATGTTTCAATAAAAATTATAAAAGTTAACTTTTCATAATCAGGCCAGTATCAAATCTATCAGACAGTAATGCATATAAATTGACCTAATGTATTTATTGATTTCTCTTGCAAATCCTGCTTTCTTCACTTTATATTTACCTCCCAAAAATGTATAAAGAGATATTGAGGAGTAAAACGATAGTGTAATGTAATTCGCTGTGATCATTAAATTTTGTTTCTATTGTTTTTGTTGAATTGTTGTCTTTTGAATAAAATCTCAAATCAATAAACCAACATATTTTCATTTTAACCATTGAAAACATTTTAAAATAGTTAATTTAAAGCAAATATTCAATCCATTACATATTGATTTCTGAATTTATATTTTTATATTAATACATAAAATAACACTTCCATGTAATCAATGACCACAAAGTTATTTTAATTCAGCATTGTATTTTGTGTTCTAGAATGGTAATAAATTCAATAAGAAAAGCAACTGACATCAAAAGAGATTTAATTATAGCGACGTTGGTCAAACGAGTTTGGCCAATTCAGAATATCCGACCGCTAATACTTTCAGTTAAATTAATTAGGACACAATAATCGAAAAAAAATATATATAAACGTTGATAATTTAAGGGAAGATGATTTAAACGTATTTTATTGTTGGAATATGATACAATAGGATTGGACACAAGTTAAGGAACTTAGATTAGCCCTTCCTACATAACACAAGGAACTTAGATTGGCCCTTCCTATATAACACAAGTTAAGGAACTTAGATTGGCCCTTCCTACATAACACAAGGAACTTAGATTAGCCCTTCCTACATAACACAAGTTAAGGAACTTAGATTAGCCCTTCCTACATAACACAAGGAACTTAGATTAGTCCTTCCTACATAACACAAGGAACTTAGATTAGCCCTTCCTACATAACACAAGGAACTTAGACTATCCCTTCCTACATAACACAAGTTAAGGAACTTAGATTGGCCCTTCCTACATAACACAAGGAACTTAGATTGGCCCTTCCTACATAACACAAGGAACTTAGACTATCCCTTCCTACATAACACAAGTTAAGGAACTTAGATTGGCCCTTCCTACATAACACAAGGAACTTAGATTGGCCCTTCCTATATAAAACAAGTTAAGAAACTTAGATTGGCCCTTCCTACATAACACAAGGAACTTAGATTAGCCCTTCCTACATAACACAAGTTAAGGAACTTAGATTAGCCCTTCCTACATAACACAAGGAACTTAGATTAGCCCTTCCTACATAACACAAGGAACTTAGACTAGCCCTTCCTACATAACACAAGTTAAGGAACTTAGATTGGCCCTTCCTACATAACACAAGGAACTTAGATTGGCCCTTCCTACATAACACAAGTTAAGGAACTTATATTAGCCCTTCCTACATGACACAAGGAACTTAGATTGGCCCTTCCTACATAACACAAGGAACTTAGATTGACCCTTCCTACATAACACAAGGAACTTATATTGGCCCTTCCTACATAACACAAGGAACTTAGATTGGCCCTTCCTACATAACACAAGGAACTTAGATTAGCCCTTCCTACATAACACAAGGAACTTAGATTGGCCCTTCCTACATAACACAAGTTAAGGAACTTAGATTAGCCCTTCCTACATGACACAAGGAACTTAGATTGGCCCTTCCTACATAACACAAGGAACTTAGATTGCCCTTCCTACATAACACAAGGAACTTATATTGGCCCTACATAACACAAGTTAAGGAACTTAGATTAGCCCTTCCTACATGACACAAGGAACTTAGATTGGCCCTTCCTACATAACACAAGGAACTTAGATTGACCCTTCCTACATAACACAAGGAACTTATATTGGCCCTTCCTACATGACACAAGGAACTTAGATTGGCCCTTCCTACATAACACAAGGAACTTAGATTGACCCTTCCTACATAACACAAGGAACTTATATTGGCCCTTCCTACATAACACAAGGAACTTAGATTGGCCCTTCCTACATAACACGAGGAACTTAGATTAGCCCTTCCTACATAACACAAGTTAAGGAACTTATATTAGCCCTTCCTACATGACACAAGGAACTTAGATTGGCCCTTCCTACATAACACAAGGAACGTAGATTGGCCCTTCCTACATAACACAAGGAACTTAGATTGGCCCTTCCTACATAACACAAGGAACTTAGATTAGCCCTTCCTACATAACACAAGTATTACAAGATGCTAAGATGATATCCGACGGTAAACTCAGGTGATACGAAACGTCAACAGTCGAGGAAGTGTCAGAGATGATTTATGGCACTGTGGACGTCCTACGCTGAGAAATATATAAATAAAATTATTTTAAATAATAATATGCCATGCATTTGCTCTTCTGTATTATTCACTTTCAATAATAATATGCATCGATTTAAATAATACATTATAAAATCAGCTAATGAAGATCTCTTAACGGTGCTAGTTGTTTTCATATATTAGGTTCATTAAGGGTAAAGATATATTCTACATAAATCTAATCAGATCAGTATATATTTAAAAAAAATAACTAAAACATTAGTATACTGAGGCATATATATATATATATATATATATATATATATATATATATATATATATATATATATATAAACACATGTTAACTACATTTATTTTTTTTGAGTAATTTGCAGAACATTAAATGATACACGATGACTTCAGTGAACAAAAGTTAACGTGATGTTTTAAACAATAATTAAAATGTATTTCTTCCTACGAGGTCCACAAACTTAAGAGAATACAGACGCATGATACTGAAGTGTGATTTTATAATATGCAAGTTTTATATAGCACCATTTGTTAAAAGTACAATACACGCTATAACGATAAGTTCTACATAAACCTAATAGAGGCATTGATATACCCAGACCAGTATATGGGTTAATCTTGACAAAGACACTGAAACTGTTTCCAAATGCGATACATAGGACGTTTTCCTTTCCGATGTTAATCAAGGACATACTTTATCGTGTAGTACAAAAGCGTTATTTTAACGCAATGGTTCGTAACTTTTTGGGGTGGCAACCCAGAACAAATTAAGTTTGATCTCGGCGACTAACTCAAAACAGCATGGCGACCCATAGACCAAAAACCACTTTTAACGAGTAGCTAAAGATCTCGTTTATTTCTGCCACAAGATGAAACATTCGATAATAACGCAGATAATAAAAAATTTCGTTTCATTGATATGACCCCCTTCATTGATATGACCCCCAAAATTACTCCTGAATCTAAACTGAGAAAATAACACTCGTCAGCACACCATCCATTCGCACATTATCCCCTACATATTGGGGAGGGGGGAGGCGGAGAATAACTTGTTGGTCTAACTCACCCCTCTTTTCGTAACTTCAACCGTATGTTTAGGCTAATCATAGAAGCAATGGCGACTTAACAGAGCTGTAGGATTGGTCTGACATAATATGTTGGAATAAAATACGTTGGTGACATTTTGCTCACCGTTTTGAC
This sequence comes from Megalonaias nervosa, assembly GCA_016617855.1. NCBI lineage: Eukaryota > Metazoa > Mollusca > Bivalvia > Unionida > Unionidae > Megalonaias > Megalonaias nervosa. The sequence continues at coordinate 3,056 of JAECUM010013223.1, read as the reverse complement.
CACCAAACAAATCTGATTCAGCAGATGCATAACATAATATTTAAGGTTCTTGTCAAGTTAGAACAGGGCAAATAACTTTGAAGAGACGTAAATGGCGACCAGTCAGATTTCATCGGCATAATAATCTCCATGCCCGAAAGGTAACGTAGTTCCCTTTGTTGTGCAAAAGTGTTTTTAAAAAAATCCATACCTGAAACGTAATGCAAATTCTATTTGCACGTTCAAGCACCCAAAGTGCTAATTTTGATTGCTCAAGTAGGTCGGTACGACCTATTCCGCGTTACAACTTAGCAAAATGACCCCCAAAAGGTTTCAGTATACATACTTTATATTTTTATCCAGTTGCATTAGTAATTAACACGTAGGTCAGTGGTCATGATGAATGAGTTTTATTTCCGATAACAGGTCCACCAAAGTACTGAATATTCCGAGGTGTCCTCTGACAGGATGCGCTCTCCAGAGAATGTACTGTTACCGTGACAATTGAAAAATACAGCGACCGTCGGTAGTGTACTATCAAAGTAAACAAGAATAGTAAACTCAGAAAATGTTGTGTAAACACATTTAATTAAAAAAAAAATCAAATACAACTGAAATAAAATATTTATTACTTAAACACAAGTAACAAATATAAAAATTTATGGTTTTACTAACTTAAGAATCAGCAACTATTAATTGTCCATGCCTAATTTCGAATGTCAAATCTCCACTTCACAAACAAATTAATATGCAACGGTACTGAAAGAGATGACCACCTTTTACTTATAAATATCACAAAGTATTGTTTGCATGAATGTTTAAGTGCATGGCATTAAATAGTTGGAAAAATTAAGACCAAAAAAATATAGTTTACGATAATTTTATTCCGCATTTACATTTAGGTAATGAGCCGTTTTCGTATAATAATGTCTAATGTCTTTTTCGCCAAAAGTAACCATTTTGAAGCAAATTGATCAAAATGTTAATTATTTCACTTGAATTATTACATTATCTCGACTATAAATATAGCATTATTACATTATCGCAACTATAAATATAGCAAACACGATATTTATATTTATGTTACTAATTTCAAAGATATACGATAAAAAATATTTTTTTTTAATTCATTGCGCATTTAGGACCTACTGGTTTTGAATGGGATTTGATCATCTACTTAAATGTGTACATATAAGGAAAATCTAAGATTGTTTTACCATGTATATTCTTGAAGTGTTTAATCTTCTCATTATTTTAACTTAATTACATTAGAGTTACATACGAATTATTCAGAAGTCACACATCATTACAGCGCTGAACGGAAATGCTCAAATCTCGCGGTAATAGGCATGCCACGATAATAGGACGCGGCAGCGTTACCCTAGACCATCTCCGCTCAGAAAGCCCCACTGCAAACTGGCGATTTACTATCAAATTTTGGATATTATTCTTATGTCGACCAACTGGGATCAGACCACTAATTATTTTGTTATATATACCGACATGTATTTCTACCAGCTGACCAACATTCCGAGGACACTGGGATTCTTAGGAGTTATTTTGCTATTTTAGTACATTAACACACTACAACTTGTCACGTGTCACCCTGCATTTTTTTAAAAATCACAATGGTAAAACCTACTGGGGTAAAGGTTCCATTTCCGGGTCAATGAAACCATAATTCTTGACCATATTTCGTAATTACTTTACCTGTGCGCTTCCATAAAGAATGAATTCTACCCCATTATTCAGTGGTAAAAATAAGTCCCTGTCGTGAATATTTCACAGTGAAAGGCGCAGACAAACAACACGTCTATACTCAAAAGGAACTACTTGGTTCCAATCCCAACTGAAAACATTTTATTGAGGTCTGACCCAACCACTGCTCACGTCTATCAGTTAGAACAGCATAGTTCCCAACACTGCCCCCCCCCCCCAATTAATTTATAAGACTTGCTAAGGTCAGTCAAATATATCTCGTTACTGTATACGTAATTTAAACTAAGTTCAATTCTTCGTAAACAACGTAAAATGTATTTTTGTAAAACGTAAAATTACTGGTGCTTATAGGAGCACTTTTGCTGTAAAATCTTTAGTTTCGGAGGCGAGTAGTTTTGCACGCCGTTTAGATTGTCCCCTGTCCTACTTTTGATTAAAGTATATACTGATGACCGGTAGCTACATTAGTAAAAGGAACCAGGCTTCACGTTGTTAAGTTCTTCAGTTTCAGAGGTAACTAAGTTCCTAATAAGGGTTAGATTTAGTCGGTTCTTCTTTCTTTATGTGTTGTGGGTTTTTTTTATTTTTATTATATGCTCAACATTCATATTATACTCCGTGTTTTTGTTTTTATTTACTGTGTTTTATCGTTATATGAAGTAGTTTATACATTATATACAGTGGTTTTGACTTTATATGGGGCAATTTTGCAAAAATATATGCAGTGATTCTGATATTGTACGCGGTGGTTTTGGCATTATACGCAGTTGGTTCGTCATAATGTGCAGTGGTGTTGATATTGTATGCTCTGGTTTTACAATTGTATGCGGTTCTTACTCTAATATATGCAGTACATTATTGGGATGACAAAGGCTTATATGCAGTAGTAACATTGTTATACTTGGTGCTTATTTCAGTATATGCCCATCTTCGCTAGCCCAGGGTTCCAATATGATAGCGCCTATCTACAAATGTGGATAGGGTTATCAAATCGGAACCTTGGCTAGCGAAGATGGTATATGCTGTGCTTTATACCTTTTGGCTATGAAGAGGTGTAGGCATCTGGTAGATCCCCGGGTCTCGACTGAGTGTCAACGAAGTCGAATGGAGTGAAATCCCCGGGACTCGACTGAGTGTTAACAAAGTCGAATGGAGTGAAAGCGGTTGAGCTCCCAATAAATCAGCAAACATTCGAATAGGATATTTTTAGCGAACTTTTCACTCTTGTCAAGTTACAATGAAAGTCAATTTTTTTTTTCGATTTTCATTTTGAAACAAATTGCTTCCTCTAGAAATTTTTAAATCCATAGTGGGACTCGCAGCACTAAACCAGTGGTCACAAATATATACACATACAT
>JAECUM010013222.1:0-34392 GCA_016617855.1 Megalonaias nervosa | reverse complement strand
ATATATATATATATATATATATATATAATGCTTGAAACAAAAAACAAATGTACTTGGCTCAAAATTGGATATACGTCTCATTGTAATAAATCGTGCGTGAACAAATACTGCGTAAATCATGCATAAAGTATCAAAAATGGAAGTACAGGACCAATACCGTGTGTGCAATGCGGTGTTGGAGTCAGAGGAAAAACTCCATTGTGTCTAAAATGTGGCAAAAAAAAATATAGAGAATTAAAACGATATTATGACAAAAAAAAATAATACATTGTCAGGTAAATCTCCTATACAAACCGTAGAAGATTATCTGGCCAGATTTCAAAACAATGATTTAGACAAATAATATTATATATAAATGGAGCAAAACGAATTTGTAGCACATCCAGTATATACAAATTATGAAGCGTCTCGAGATGGTATGATCAGACACTGTAGATTGAAAAAAACAGTCGGTAATCTGGATAAATTTGGTTATCTCAAATTCCGTGCTGGGAAAAATAAATATTATTTATCAAATAGATTCATATTCGAATGTTTTCATGGAGTCGTTACAAATGGACTTGTAGTTGATCACATTGATGGAAATCCCAAAAATAATCGGTTATCTAACCTGCAAGCTATTACACAAAGTCAGAATTCTGCACGTGGAAATACTGGTAAATATCCCAAGATCCCGAGGTCGGTTATATTCGTAAATATAGAAACAGGCCAAGAAATAACTTTTCCATCAATGAACAGGGTTGGTAAATATTTTGGTATTTGCAGTCGTTCAGTAAAATATGTTGCAGATAAAATATACAAATCTGCATATTCAATAAAATATGATCAGCTGATTATATTTGAATATATCTAACTCTGTACTCTTAATAAATAAATAATTTTTTTTATACTATATATAGTTCGACTCTATAGTTTGCTATGGGTACCTTCACCGTCGCTGCTCTCAGTGTCACTCTCATTTTTGACAGAATCAAATAACATAACCTTTCTGAATTGCATTACACGATTATCCACAATCTTCTTTTTCTCGTATTCACGAGATAGTTCGGATCTGATATTTTCGATCGAACGTGCAAGAGGCGCAAATAGCTTTACCTGCTTTTCACTTACCATTGCCAAGGATTCTAACATAGACTGATAGATTATTTTTACGAATTTATAATTGGATGGTAATGTGTATTTATTGTCAATTTTTCTTTGTTTTAATATCTCATAATCACATAATATTTTTTCAGGATCAAGATTATCAGAGAGATTTATTCCGTTATGTTTAAATTTTTTAATAGCAGAAATAATATCATTAATATTTTTTTGGTTCATTATATAATAATTATTTCTTTAAAATAAAAAGTAATATCAGTCTCTGAATAATTATTTTAAAAAATTTAGTCCCCATAACCCCATGTGAACCCCTAGGTTGCCATATGACCTCCTAGCAGGATCAGAAGGTCAGGGGACTGTTTTGAGGATGATTATGATTATATACAGATGCTTATGATTATATACAAATGATTATGATTGTATGATTATACACAGATGCTTATGATTATATACAGATGCTTATGATTATATACAAATGATTATGGTTGTATGATTATGAACAAATGCTTATGATTATATACAAATGATTATGATTGTATGATTATATACAGATGCTTATGATTATATTTTTTGCAGACGGCACAAACATAAACTTATCCTAATGACATATGATTGTATGAACATGAATATATACAGATGCTTATGATTATATACAAACGATTATGATTGTATGAATATATACAAATGGTGTTGATTTTGATTTTTGCAGACGGCACAAACATAAACTTAACTATAGACGGAATACAAGGGGGGGGGGATTTATCTACGTCCAACAGATTTTATACAACTCTCCCCCCATATAAAACCCCGGGGAGTGCAAAATTGCACCCACCACGTGGTTACATGGTGGGAAAGTTGTATTATTTTCTGTTGGGTTTCGTACCCCCCATTAATAGCATCAGTCGCCAAATGCAAGATAAAATACCTTTAGCATTTGTGGAGACTCGAACACACGAGAGTCTGCACAACTTCGATCTGCGTCTAAACGCCTTACCACTTCGGCCATCGCTTTCTTATCAATAATACAGTTAAATTTAAGTATATAAAAAATATTTGCGCTATCTCACAGGACTTGTATTACTAATAGAATGTAGAACTGTACTTCAATTTTTCAAAATTTATAAAATAATTGCACGTATGAGTTATAGTTCGTTAAGGTAACAGACAGACGGACTAATACGCTATACACGTATATACAACTGGTTTTGTACAGGTAACGACGTAGTAGTAAGGGAAATGATCGTTTAATTTACTCCGCAGAGAGAGATAGCCGAGTTATCTCGCTTTATTATATATACAATTGCTTTAATCATAGAAATTGATTATTATTCAGATATTTACTCATCAGATTATTTTTTTGCCCCTGATTATTTAATCAGACGTTCTACGAGCGTATATACAAATTAATATTAAGAGACTCTTGTCTTAGATCCAAAATGTTTCCTGCCTGGTCAGTAAGTTTGAAATTTATTCTTGACAATAATGGATTATGTACACGTAGATAAACTGGATTAATTGGCTCAGATACAATTAACCACCCGAGTGGGTCTTTAGGACTGAATGTATATAGTATATACCCCTGTTGGGCCTGGTTAGACTTTGAAAGATCTACTTGATAAATGTCATCAATTACGTCACATACTAGATTGACCGCGATCGTAGATGTTATATTTACAATACCAGGTGAGATATGGCGACCTCCACCATGTGGATCATTATTATATTTAAGAATAGTTGGTGTGGGTATTAATTTTTTCCATGAATCACATATTCTTTTAAAATGTTCATCAATAAGATCATTAACTGACTTCTTTAGCTCCTCGGAGTTAAATCCAGGAATTACAAATGTTGGTAGCTGTTCTTCTGTGATTCCATCATATTTAAGAAATACTGTTTTAAATAAACGTTTATAGCTTACACGCTGAATAGGATCATCTTCATTAACAATATAAGTACTAAGAAATCTATCTACCGGTACGTTTGATGTTTTTTCTCTCTCAACGATAGCCTTATTTACATATTCTAAGTCTGATGCAACCTGATTCAAATGTTGTATTGTTTCAATTATTTGATTTTTTAAGTCATCGTTGTAGGAAGTGCTGATGCTGGAAAATAAATTTCTTAGATCATTAAGTACACGTCCATGTTCAGATTTAATTGGTCTTGATTTTGAGTTAATTTCTTCAACATCAATTGCTGCTATTCTTGTTGTACCTTTACCCCGAACGAAATCTATAAAATGAGTATACTGTGCATAACCACGATAAGCATCCGGAATCTCTATAAACGGATAAGTTTTTTGATATTCTGGAGATTTCATAAATTTTTCAACATCTACGACGAAATCAGATCGTTGTGGTTCTGGTGGTCCTTGATAAAGCGGTGGAATATCAGGCCATCCTAATACTGGTTTAATCGAACTTTGATAAATATCTACAGAATAATCAGGGGAATTTATTCAATAACCGCTGATAATGTCGGTTCGTAGACAGTACTTGCTATTTTTGATTCTTTTCCTGTAATAGATTTAATTCTGCGTTGGAACTCATCATTAATCTGTTCTATTTGATAACTACCAGTTGGAATAGCAACTACTTGCCAATCAGGAGTTCCATCAGGCTTATTCTTATTGGCGAATACTAATGAATTATTTGGCTGTAGTCCACCAAATGGTTTTGATCTAATATTGGGCCAGCTATAATAAACCCGTAACTGTGCTAATGCTATTTCTTTTGCAGGAATTGATGTTGGAAAATTGACACTAAATTCCGGATTGGTCGAACTTAACGATATCATAGTGGTTTTTGACGGAGTCGTATTAGTGACGATCTGCTGAAGTAACTCCCTGTCTGTCATTATTATTATTGTTGTTATTTAATTCGTTAAAATCATTAGCGATCACCTTAAAAGCGTCATCATAGGTTTTCATCATCATCGCAAATTCAGTATCGGATATTTCACCATCACTGACACACGAAGAAATGTACAAAGATAGTTTAGAGCATGCCTCTGCCACTGTATGTAATTTAATCATATAATCGTGCAATTTAGCATTTGTACAGGTATCTATCTTTTTGGCTATAATACCGAGAACACCAGCAATAGTCGTTGATGCTGAAACAATGATGGTTATAACAGTAGGTGCTGTCATCGTCAATGTTGATAATAATAATCCTGTTCCAGCAATAACAGCAGAAACCGAGTAAACAACTACATCAATAACAACTATACGCCTTTTGTATTTTTTATTTTCGTGTTATAATAATCAATAAAATTATTTAGTTAATCAGACGCTCACATATCTGATTGCATCTGTAACGTTGAACGTCGATGCGAGACTGAGGTTGATCCATTATACTAACAACGTCATTTAATTAAGTTTCAGTTACGAATTCTAGGCACCACCAGTAACGTCTTGGAGGTATTTCCGTTGATATTAACGTAAAGATTTCTTTGATGTTCTTGGTTAGCATCACCAATAGAGGATTATGACATACATTCGGTGATAATGAAGTGGCAGCAGTAATTTCCGAACCGTACTTAGATAACCTGTATAACCCAGTTACTTCTGCGGTATGTTCGAGTGTGTTATTTTGCGGTGTCCATGTTGCTGATCCTGATGCTACTGTGTACACGACATTTTTAATTTGTCCGTGTAGAATTTTAATCAGATTAGTTTTTTGAACAATATTAGGTATTCCACTGACAATATCATTGAGTTTCATGTTAACGTCGGAGAGTTTTATGTCAACGATTGGTGGATCACCAAAAAAATCTTTAATGGTTTTGTTTATATTTCTACGAAAATTTACAAAAGTTTGTACGTGATTAGTAAAAGTACCATTGAGTGTGGTCATTTCATTATTGATTGTAGCTAGCGAAGTTGTTATAGGAATGTTGCTATCGTCTACATATTTCTTCGTCGCAGCATCAAAATCATATTCTGGTGTTCTAAGATTGTCAATACCATTATTATTCATGTTGAGAAATGCACGCATTATACCGCCGTTGGCCAATACGTATTTAGATTCTTGATCGTCGACATATTTCTTTGTTGCGGCGTCTGTATCTGCGGTTGGGTTTCCAAGGTCTATAATTTTATTTTGATTCATAATAATGATACCCGTAAACAAATCACCAGCTTTCTTAATATAATCGCTGACTGACGTACCGGAATCTTGTATTTTACCCTGATCAGTAAAAGTAACTATATTATTAACAACCGCATTAGGAACTCGTATAAGTACATCTGGCAGTTGTATATTACTAGTTTTTAATCGTCCTTCCTTATCCTGAAAAACAACTACTTCGTTTTGATCAACACTGGTTATGTTTAATAAATCATCAATCTCATTTCTGAACTGATCGAGAGTTGCGTATTTAGATAAATCAGCTTGCTGCTGACCTTTACCACGAGAAGATCTTCCGTAAATGTCCACCATTATATTTACTAATGTCTGTTTAAATGTGACGTCGTAGTATATTCATGTACAACTTTGTTGGGTGGTTTTGTTGATTTTGATACAGAATCAAGTACCTTAAGTACTTCTCGACCACATATTGGTGGATCAGTTAATGTTTGTGTAGGTAACGTTGAATACCATATTGGAGTACTTTGATAGCCGCTAATATACTTTAAGAATTCTTTTGGTGGAGCTAGTCCATATGAATCAAAATAAATAATTCCACGTGGATCAATTGCATAAGCGACCCAATGCGTGCCAGGTCCAGAGTTTTCATCGAGATTAATAATACCTGTTTCAGTGTTATTTGGTTGTTTCGGTAATTGATCACGCATAAAAACTCCTCTAACTTTTTTATTTTTAATTTTTTAGCAGCATCTAGTAAATCAAAATTGGACATAGGAGATATCAGTAAACTGTTTTTGGTAATCTTAGGCCTTTTCCGTACCATGAATGTGGAGTCCCTGGTAATCTTAGGCCTTTTCCCTTTTTTTAATTCCCTTTCCTGTTGCTTTCTTTAATGCCATTCCAGCAGCGGTTCCAACAGCGCCTAATGCAGCTGCTTTTGCAACAGCTGGGGCTGCAGCGGCTATTAATGCTGATATAGCAGCAAGAAGTGGATATATACCACCCGTCTTAATGATGTCTTTAATGGCATCCGCAGAAAGATTAAGTTTTGTACCTTTATTTGATTTTTTGGCTTCATTGAAATGCCTGAGCTGACGTTCTGTAAGAGATAATTTATTTGAACCGCTCATCTGATCTTTCTTTAGCAATATTTTTAATCCACAGTTATTTTTTGATGCTGATTGTATCCTTTTAATCTGACCAGGAGTCAGACTAACATTAACGTGACTATACGACATTATAATATTCATAAACGATCTAATTACATGTTTTCTACTGGAGCATCAACGACTCTCATTCGTCCACCAACACCTTCAAGTAACATTGATTTATGGCTGAGTATGACAGCAATTGCTCTCTAATTGGCAATAGCTCCTATTGTCACATGAGCTCGAAAGTGTATATCGACTACTGACTGTCTGGTTAAATCTAAATGTTCGAGCGAAAAGTAATAAATTGGATATAAAGTTGTAAAATCTAACTGTGATATTTGTAAACCAGTACCAATATTTTGATCACGTCCCATGAACGTCATTAATCGATGATATGCACGTGCTACATGATTTTGATCGAAATTCAATAAAATATCTTCGGATGGTTCTTGATGTTCATTTATCTTCAGAGACACTTCAGAAACACCAAGATTGTCAAATATCATAACACTACGTGTTTGATCATCCACCCGTGCAGCATCTTGAAGCGCAATAAATATATGTCGTGGTGCGGCTATTCCCTGTTGAGAAGCTATTTGCTATGTAAATAAACCATTAATATTACTCTGGATAGCATCTGTGGTCATTGTTAACCATGATAATGCTGATTTACCACCTTGATTCATAAAAGAGAGTAGACGATCCATAATGAAAGCTTAGTAAGAATTACTTTACCAGGATCACCAATGGGTCTCCATAATGCATCGTTGTCAGTTGCTTTTCGTACAAGTACAACCGTATGTTTGGCTCCAAAAATGACTTTTCTGACATTTCTACAAAATCCAAATATATGTGATAGTGGAATCGCACATGAAAACAACCTTCTATTATCTTTCAACATTGATCTACGTGCTGCAAATCCTAAGTTAAATTCTGGATTTGGAAAATATAGATTTTCAATAGCAGCAGCAACAGGAGGAACAGCTCGATTATTGGGCTGTCGAGTAATCTGATTTCTATTGTCAGGGTAGTTAGAAGTATCCTTTACAAACATCATTGATGGACCAGTTGATCTTGAATAATCATCGCTGTATCTTGCAAGGCCAAGTATTATCGTTGCAACGTCGACGTCTTTCTGGATTGATTCAATATTTTTTCCGTCAATCATGTACGTAGCACTATCAAACAACGCCATGATGCCATTATTAACAAAACCAACCCTAACTTCAGCTCCATATGCTACTGGTGCTGCAGGAGCTGCGTTATTTAAAATTTCACCTTCTACCTCAATAAAAGCCTCAGCTGGTAAGAAATACCTACTTGTATCCTGAACCTGTAGTTCAATTCTCCCACGCTGATCTGGAATTCGAGCGTCATAAGAATAATATTGATAATCACGCACAGACTCATCTTTGAGTACTGGTGCGTCCATGTCGAATGCGGGATCAGATATGCGCTTAAACATATTTATTATAATTATTATCGTCTAAAACGAAGACCACTTCGGGAAGTGAGACCACTTCCTGCTATCAGACTAGCGGTTATATTTTTTTCTTTTTCTGACATTGGTACATCAGCCAACTCTGCTAGTTTTTGATTAGCAACTTGATTTATTATTTTACTGACATTTGCAGGCATTACTTCAGTACTAGGCAATTTTACTGGTTGAGGTTTTCGTCGTATTAATCGTGCTAGTCTATCTTTAATCGCTGAAAATGTTTTACCAGCGAGATTACCCATAGCACCAATACCTTTTTCACGAACAACATCAATAGCTTTCATTCCCAGTTGCTTTGCGATCGGTATTGCTTTGGGGGCTATCCTCCTAAATAGACCCTGAACAACATCACCTAGTCCATCTCCGTAGGTTGTTTTGTATACTGGTAATCGTGAATTTATTACCCTGACCATAGTTGGTCCACGTTGAGTATTATGTACGATCATTTTATTATAGTAATTGTATTTAATTACGTACTTAGTCACTATAGTAGTCATCGGCAATTTCATTAATAAGAGACTGATAAACATCAACGTCCATGATACCGCCTGTAAATAATCGCCTGCAGATATCGGCTATTTCATTAATTATTTCTGGAGAATTATTACCAGATCGTTTTCCCCCGATGAGTATTTCGAGCCGATCAACATCAGCAAGGACATTATTAGGGCATAGAGTAACGAGACCACTTCCATGAGTAGTAAATCCACTTCTAGTTGCGCCAGGATCTTGATATTCTTCTTCCTCCTCTTCCTTTTTGCTTAGTTTTTGTTGTTTTGAAGATTGTATATTTCCAGATAATATATCTTCTTTAAAATATCCGACTTGTCTTACAAAATTATTAAAATCACCCTTATATCTATCGGTGATTTTAGATATACCACGAGATTGTCGAAATATAAAAGGAACCCAATTTTTGTCAGGAATATTAGCGGTGTCTGGATTTAATAATTTATCACGTTGCGAATATCCTGTTGCAGCGACCGCAACATCGTTTTCTTTAAGTAGTTCACGATCATATTCGGTTAATTGGGCTGGTTTTGGTTTTGGTTTTGGTTTTGGCGTAGCAATATCTATTACGTCATCGACCCCCTCACGAACTTTGTCAATACCCTCAAGTACTTGTTGCATTTCTTCTTGTAATTGTGGTTGAGCAGCAATTTCAACTGGAAGTCCCCGTAAAATCCTTTCTGTCTGTTTTGTTCTTTCCGCTATTTTTCCAGTTGCCTCTGCAATTTTCTAAGATACTGGAAGAAGAGGTTTAGTTGTCTCTGTAATAGGTTTAAATAATTGTTTTGTATCCTCTTCAAATTCAACATGATATTCCTGACGCTGTTGTAGTTTTTGTTTGACAGCATCACGAAGAGGTAAATATTTTCTAATTGCTTCTAGTCGTTCTCGTGCTAATCTAGCAGAGTGAGGTTCTCCGATGACAACCATATTGTTAATATTTATACTGGCTGTTTAATTTACAGCAGCAGGCAGGGTGGCCGACAAAAATTGAGTGACCCGGCGAGTAAACTAAACGCATTATAACATAAAAAACAAAAAGTCAAAAATAAAATAATAAAAATAAGCTAAACCAAACGATTTATTATCCGTTTTTTCAAACTATACGGTAATAATAAAAGTTAGGAGGTTCGGTTTAGCGTTATTGACCTTATTTTTTCAGCCCCTGTGGGAACCTTTATTTTATGAAAACTTGCTCGAAACCAATTTGTAGGGTTCACCCTGCCTGCTGCTGAAACAGATTATATTTAATGACGTAAGCAATGATATTGAATTTAGTTTGAAATAGTTGTCATCCAAGCCGTTTTTGAGATATTCTACTTGCCCCAAACCCATGTGTTTACTGCTATGGGAGGCTAGCTCTTCTTCCTAACCAACTATTGGTATTTCACTATCAACATACTGCAGAGTAACTATGGAAGGCTTACATGTCTGACATCAACTTCAAGAACAACACAAGCCCGAAACATCTAGTTCACAAATATATCCATATCTTTAATCAGTAAACAATAATAGTTGAAAAAGTCACACCATAGCCTTAAGTTAAGGAATTTGCCAGGGGCCAATTTACGAAACTGTACCCTGCCACCTAAACACATGGGTTTGGGGCAAGTAGAATATCTCAAAAACGGCTTGGATGAAAACTATATTCAACTGCATCAGCCTGTTTAGTACACACTGTTTTGCAGAATTATCATCTAGGAAAAGGGCTTGTGTTTGCACTGTGAGCATCACATGGTGTCCAAAATGACCTTCGGACATGAAAATTGCAGGTATAAATTTGGGGTTGGGGTGCATAAACTTCTTCTTCTATGAACTGCCACTGACTTCTCTGGTCAAGTGGATAATATTCTTATGCTTTATTTTGATATAGGTATCTAAAAATATGGACCTTCCTGACCTCACTTGTGTATATGATTTTTTTATGATTTTTTGTACTAGGTCACTGATTGCGGCATTAAATTTGTACATAAAAACTGGCCCCTGCCCCCTTAATCCAATTATTGATGGATGGGAGATAACTCTCAAATGGTAAAGTTGCAATCATGTCAAGGTCAAAATCTAGTTCACTTGTGTTAACACTGGGCACGAAAACGAAAGTTGTCGTGGAAAATCCATCATCTGCATATGTACAATTATACAGGTGTACACAATCTGTGGACCATCTGTCATTCCTGACAAGATTTACTGAGATTCAGAAGTTCGTAGATCTACACCAAGTGCATTTTGCTGGTAAGTGTAGTGCGAGAACGATCTAATACATATATATAAAGTGCATGTTAAAGTCATATATATATATATATATATATATAGAGAGTATATATATATATATATATATATATATATATATATATATATATATATATATATAAAGAGAAGTTGAAACTGACATTGATTTAAGCATTTGTAAATATACGGCTTGGCTTTCCGTTTCGTTTGGCCTGATCGGTGCGTTGTAGAATCTCACGTTACAGGCAGATCAGGAAGTGTTGAATATTTACTGGAAGGGGGTGGTACTTTGGACGTTTTGTTGGTCTTAATAATGATAATTGGGGCACAGTATTGGCTATACCATGGTGAGGATAGGGGACCTAGCTACCGTTTTCAAGGACATAAATATGTACTCGACACAGCCTAGCCTGCGTGGATATTGATTCCGCGATCCTGTGTTTACAAGTCCAAAGCTATAAGTTCTGATATGATGCTGCTCCCTGTAGTTAGTGGGCGGTTGGGGTTGGGGGGGTTGGCGACATAGTTTCTCGCCACGTGATGGTTTTGGTACAGTTAAATATGGAGTGCAAACTTTGCCATGCAAAAGGTACGCATGTGGCAGCTCATTATAAGGAAACCTATTCGGTTTGGCGATGGGTCGAATTATTGTGCAGGATGATCAGAAATTCTGCAATCTCCATTTCTCACCCAATTTCCCGTCTATATGTAGTGTTCATTTATATGTTAAGGCGTTAAAGGGTGTATTACTTCTTCGTGACTTCAAATTAGAACAACTGAAATTATAGAACAATTTCTGAAGCAAAGAATAAATTAAACCAATAAACAATCTTTTATTTTGAGAAAGTAATGGACAATATATGTAATTAATTTTACTGAAAGTATGAACTTCAAAGATGTGTAATCTTTTTCCATTAAATGATTTTGAACGTGAATTAAAATAAATAATCTATTATAAAATAATGTAGATATGAATCAATATAAGCATGTAACACTTTGATATTTTCTCAATTGTATCGTCAATTCTTACTTTCAAATTGTCATATTTGACAAACGAAAACAAGAGCTAAGAGTTTCAAACGCTCAGAAGGCATTCTTATACAAGGTTATTTGTTTTGTTTGGGGTGGGGGGATGGTTGTTTGCTTTCAATGAAACACCTGGGATTTTTTAACCAGACATGTATCATCGATTTTGTCGCCCTGTCAACTTAGACAGAACAAAATCAGTATTCTTAATGTCAGATTCAATCAACTGATTTTCAGTGGAGATAAATCGTCAGATACAAGTATTTACCTCACGTCTGAGTCACGTAAACTTTGAAATTCCTACCAGTTAACAAATAACAGTTGCAGCTTTCTGACCACTTTTGGACGGTAGATTATCGTCATAGTTATCAACATGTATTTTAATACGATGCATGCATGTTCTATTCTTTGATTGCATCATTATATTTGCAATATATATATATATATATATATATATATATATATATATATATATATATATATATATATATATATATATATATATATGTATGTATATGTAGTATGTACGCTGTATCAATGATACACCACGAGATGTATAAATTTTTCATTAAAAGGAAATGAGGCTTGCTGAGTTTCCTTTTAATCAAAAATTTATACAACGAGTGGTATATCATTGATACAGCGTACATGCTATACTATATTTTATTTATATCACATACAAATGCATATATCTGCCATTTGGACGGAGTTAGATTGACGAGAGGCAACTGTGTATTGACTGGGTGAATAACTCACATCCCTGCCGAGTGTGTCCGCTACAAAATGTAGTTCTGTCTTTTTGTGCCTATTCACAATCACCTTTTCATATTGATAAGTTGATTGTTGTCATTTTTGAGTTTCTATTTTTATTCATATTGATTAAATCCATATAAGTTACACTTATGATTTATCCATGAAAGATGGTTTTAATGAAGAAAGCAGAGCACTGGGCCTATAGACAGATTCTTGTATACTGAACGCTCATCAATGCATTGACGTACAGGCGCCAAGGAAACTAGCGTTGAGTAGAATCTAAGCGAAATGACGAACCAAAAGAGGTGATTAAAATATTGTAATATATTTAAGGTTGATCTAAGTCATTATTCTGCTTTAATTAGCATTACTACCGACCATAAATCTCTCTCTCTCTCTCTCTCTCTCTCTCTCTCTCTCTCTCTCTCTCTCCTGTCCACACAGAAAGGAAGGGAAGAAAATAACCCCATGTATACTATCCACACAGAAGGCGAAGAAAAAAAAACACCAAATGTACTATCAAAAAGTCCATTATATACCATCCACAGAGAAAGGGAAGAAACACACACACACACACACACACACACACACACACACACACACACACACACATCAGTAAAGGAGTTAATGTTTATAGTCACACTACTTCACATTCACACAAATTGGCAATTTGAATAGTGTCTCTTTTCTAGAGATCTGGTTAGCCCTGAGAAGGGTTGTTGTTTAGAACTCCAGATGAATCTCTTAATGTCGGCACCTCCCAGGTCTAGCCCCACACACGCATCGTCTGCTCCAGTCCTGCTCTCAATGTATGCGTGTGGATGGGAGCGCAGAGGTAGGTTAATTGGCTTCACTATCCTACCCCTCAGCTTGAGGGATAGTGGAGACTTGTTCCCTCTGTCTTCTACGCCAGACCCGTGGACGAGGTCTCCTTATCACCTCCACCCAGTTTTCAATTTGGGGGACCACAGGTCTTTGTACTGTTAGTAGAGGCTGTGGTGCTGGTAGTGGCTATGGTGGTGGTACTGGTTGTCGTGCTGGTACTGGCTGTGGAGGCGTCCTCACCTCAGGCTTGACCCCACACAGAGGTCTCAGTACGAGGTGAGGCAGGATCCATTTATTATTTTCCTCTTCTTCTTTGTTCTTGTTTCCTCTTCCTCCTCTTCAATTCTAGCAGCTTCTGATATGGCCTCCATGGCCAGCTCATCTAAAATGCACCTGGCATACTCCATGTGCATCTGAAGTTCCAACTATTTGGCAATTCTGTTACTCATTTTCTTACTGTTGACAGGTCAACGATAGGTAGCCAGACTGACTGACTGACTGACGGATTATAGTCACCCATGCACAAGTGCTTCTGCGACTGATTACATCCCCGACCTAGGCCCTTGGCCCCGGACTGGGCCCTTAGCCCCAGGCTGGGCTATACAGTGGTGCGAGCATGGTTCCATCACTATGTCTGGTGTCGTGGCAAGGCGGAAAGGACCCCGGAAAGCGGCGGCGCAAAACCCCACGGCGCGACCCCGAGGGCAACACCCAGGACACCCCTAACCCGCGCCCAAGCGCCCCCGGCCCAACTCCCAGGCCGGTCATTTCGGTGAAATTTAGGCCAGTTGTACTAGCGGACTGCCCTATACCAATGTTGTGTAGGTCACCTGTGCAATTGTTCGTGTTCTTTTTGAGTTTGTTGTTTTTGAATATTTTGAGGTTTACAATTTGGTGTACTTGGCCTACTTGGCGTTTGCCTAAATGTATTTCCAATCATGTGGGGCGTGAGCCGTCCCTTGTACATTATATGCTTGTTTTTCCTGCATGTTGTTTGTTTTAGACGGTGGGGCCTAAAGGATCGGTTTAGTTTGTTTCGATCTTCTTTTGCCAAAATTGAAGATCTTTGGTTGTGCATGGATAGTCGGGTCGGGGCTTAGTGGCAGCAGGTTGAGCTTCCTGGGCTGCCTTTCCTTTGATTTGTGAAGTTGTGGGTAGAGCTTCCCTACTAACTTCTCTATTGCGCCAGATCGAGAGGGGGACTACAATATCTCCTTCTTACGAGGAGTAATTGTAACTCGACCTGGTTTCTTTGGTCGGAACGCTTTTGGTTTGCTTGTGGGATGTGGGGTTTGTGGAGCAGCAGGTGGGACTACCTGGACTGCTCCTTCCTTTGAACTTTTTCTTACAAGCTGTGTTGTGGTGGGTTGTGCTTCCCAGCCAGTTCAGCGCTTGTGTATTGATTTGGGGCTTTGTTTTGTATTGTTGGGTAGGGGTTTTGTGGAGCAGCAAGTAGAATTGCCTGGAATGCTCCTTGCCTTTTGTTTGTGTTGGGGTGGGTAGAGCCTCCCACCCCTTCACTGTTTATGTGGTTGTCCGGATTGCATTGTGTTGGGGTGGGTCCACCTTCCCTACCCCTACACTATTCGTATGTTTGTCCGGGTTGCTTTTGGTCATGCTTTGATGGAAAGGGTGTTGTGGATCAGCAGGTAGAGCTTCCTGGACTGATCCTTGCTTTGAGGTTGTCTTGTTGTTGTTGTGTTGCTTAGAGCTTCTGCACCTCTTGTCCTCGCTTGTTTTGGTTTTCCTCACCCTCCCTCTCTCCGCTCGGTACCCTGGTGCTTGGGTGATGGTGGGAAATCTTTAGTCATGACTGGCTTGTTGACCTTAGGATCCCACCCAGGTATATGCTAGTATGTTTTCCCTAGCACCTGTTTTATGGCCCCGCCTCCTGGGTCCGGTTGTCCAGAGAGGAGGAGGTGTGCCGTTTTTGGTTCGGTCATCTTTCTTCCCCTTTCCTTGTGAGTTGTTTTAAGTAGGGTTTCTTTGTCGCCACCTTCTTTCTCTGTGTCCTTTGCTTTCTGTGTTTCTTTCGTTGGTTTGTAGGTTTGCCTGGTGTTTTGGGCGATTATTTTGTCTCCGGCCTGTCCAGTTTTGTCTTGGTGACAGTCCGTCGGTTGTGTTGTTGTTAGGGGTTAGTTTCATGCTCGCCGGTTGGTCATGCTTTGTGTGGTGGTTGTTGGGGCATGCAGGTGGGTGGTTTGATTGGTATCCAGACATTCACATTATTGAATTGTGTCGTCTGGGCATTTCTTCTCATAAAGTCGATGATGTCGTCTTCCAAAGGTGGTAATCCAAACGAATCAAAATACTCCACACAATCATCATGGGGAAAGTAGACGCTACCCAGTGGGTTCATGGGAGATGACTGTCGTCCGTGTTGATGACATAAGATTGATGGGTTTGAGGTTTGCGATGAGGCAGTTCATCTTTAGCGCACACTACAGGATTCCAAAAAGCAGTCTACGAACTGTTGTTCAAATGGTAATAACGTTCCCAGGTATCCATTTTTGTTTTCGATAGGTAATGATAAGTAATCAGTTCAATTCTGACTTTTTGCTTGAAAATCTCTGACAAGTAACCCTTTCTTTGTTTCGTCTCCGCACTCTGGGACAAGACAGCTTCGATGCGATAGATCTCCAGAGTAGTCAGTGGAGGAGAGGAATGATCACGCAAGTCTTTATACCACTGATGCAACACTGCTTCTTCCGAGATGAGACCCCACGTCGTCCAAATACTCGTCCAATTTTTCTTCTTGACTCATCATCAGACATTTATCATGTTGAATTTGTCCGGGATGATCGTTTTGACATCCATAGCAATCTTTCTTGGGCAATTCCGTAATTGTATCCGCCAGGTGTTTAGCAAAACAGGACACTCAAAGTTGTTCTTGTTCTGGCCATCTGGGCATGACCACCAGGTCCTCTTCGTCTTTGTCTTTGGGTTCTGCTTCCACGGTATCCTCATATTCCATTTCCAAAGATTCTCCGCTGTTCCAAGAGGGACAAGAGTCTTCCATAGTTTTTAATAGTCTAGAATGACTTCTCTCAAACTGTTGATTTCTATGTTACTATCGAATTCCGCATACAAGATGACGTTTACCGTCTCGGCGAGAGCTTCTGCAAACTGAATTTCCACACGCAGATGACCGGATTTTATAGGTCGGAAATGTACCTCGCCGCTGCCTTGGTCTGTAGTGAAATCAAAGGTCCACAAAGTGTAACGTCCTGCATAATCTTCGTAAGAAATTCCGTGGCTGGGGTTGATTCCTAGACGTCCGGTAGCTTCGTACAGGGACAAGTACTATCTCAAGTAATTCTTCTGGGTATAGTTAGGTTCGAAGGGACTGGTACACAAGGTCTTGCCATCGCGACTGACTTCGATATTAGACACTTTGTATTGTTTAAACTGAAAAGGATTGGCAGTGACGGCTCAGTTGAGGGCTGCATTGCTAACGATACCAACGATTAAACGTTTTGATCACTGTCCTTGGAGAAGATGATCTTCGATCTTGGATCGGAGTCCAGCAGCAATGGTTAAAGTTTTCACTTCTACGCATCGAATAGGATACTTGGCAGTCGTTCTGCTCAACGTGTGACTGATGTCGTTTCCCGCTTTAGGTAACACTTCCACACGGCGCACGTAAAACTTGGCTTCTTGAGCCATCAAATGGAAAGCGGTACTGCTGAGATTCAGTCTCAGGCGGATATCCACTCCGTTTTCCAAATACTTGTCTTGCAACCATATGTCCAAATGCAAATGATCCATCAGTTCTAAACTACGTCCTTGCAGGATTTTCTTTCGACGGTCGTTAAAGCCCACATTGTGATGATCGTCATCTGCTGTCACGGCTGTGTCGTTAAACTTGTCCTCGCCTGCTGTGTCAGGTTTCCAAACCACGCAAGCATCCAGATGAGTGTTCTTGGCCTCTGAAGGGGTGTCTTCGTCGTCGTCTCTTTCTGCCTTGTCCTTGCTGTGAAGTTAGGGAAACAGGAATGTCTGACTCGGCAGCGTCCGGGGCATTTATAGGAATTTCTGGTCGACCCAAAATGTCTTTGCCCGTTTGAAGCTAGTTTTTTTTTTGCCTGCTCTCAAGAAAGCCTCTTTGGGATTTTGTTTGTCAATGACGACATTTTGGAGAAATTATTTGCCTTGCGTAAAAGCGGCATCTTTCAAGGCATGCAATCCCCGTGTCACCATCAGTTTCAAAACGGGAGCCACCGAACGAAAGGCACATTTCAGCCTATCTCCTAAACCATGTCGTCATTGTCGAGCGACTCCTCAGTACACATGATACATGACTTACAAGTGGTTAGAGTAGTTTCGCTCTGACTTTCCCTTTGGTGAATGAAATATTTTGCCCAAGATCTCCTTTTATTGTAATGTTGACAGTGTCAAAATACGAATTACTGACGGGTAGATAGTGAGGATGTACAAATTCGCGGTGAAAGTGATAGGTGTTTCCACCTTCCTCGTCAGCGTTCATGGCTGAATCCACTTTGAAAGGAATGACACGCAGTAACGGTACAGAGGTGTGCTTCACTACGTTCTACTCCACGACATCGGAGTATGCAAAGATCAAATTCAGTCCTTGGTTTATTTCTACAGCGATTCGAAAATACTTCGCAAAATCTAAGTTGCCGGTAACGGCTGCTATTTTGTTTTTAATTTCAAACAACTTGGGGTCTCCACCCAAAATGTCGTACAATTCTGAACAAAATGTAATGGCCAACACTTTGTCCTCTGAAAATTTCATCAGTAGGTGACGAGCTATTTTGTGGTACTTGAGGGTGACACATTTTCTGATTTTCTCCAAGGCTTTGCCAAACACGGAATTAAACTTGATAGCAATCGCATTCACCAGATGTTTACCGCTAAAATAATAGCCTACAGGAATGGTCAACATATAGGTGAACCATTTAGTTTTGGGGTCTTGTGTTTTGGTAGAGTCACCTGCAGTTGCGCGTTCATCCAAGTTTTGTTGCACTTGCTCGTCATGAACTTCCACCGTAAAAGTGTTTTGATTTTCAATGATACTTTTGATTTGTGTAGGGTGAATCATTTCCGCCAAAGCCACTTCCCAATGGGCTTCGTGATCCAATTGGATGGCCTGAGGTAATTTGGCCGTGAAACAGCATAATGTGTTGTTGGGAAACACCTCCATGGAACTGTCACTGGGTAACGTTAAGAAAAATTGGTTATTCGTAATTCCAGAGTTCTAGTGTCCGAGGGGTCACCCGAAGTCAGAGGAGTGTCTAAAAGAGGATTGTGGATGATATTGTGACTCTTGGGAGGGTGACTGACGTTGGATGCAAGGCTCCCGTTGTTCCCGTTAGAAGAGTATTTAAGTGACGGATTGGGGAGAAGGTAACCAATGCAACGGCTCAGTTTGGTTTTACCAATGCGCCCCCAATCTCCTGCTCCCAACACTCCACCTTTCTTGGGGACAATCGGGGATGGACCAAACAGGTGTTCAAAGACGGTCACTTCGTTGTCGGGAGTCACTTCTTCGGGGGCACGTCCGATGCTCCGATGGTAAGATTGGTTGAACGCTTGGACTTGGTGCAGCAAGACGTCGATGTACTTGAGAGTGTGTTGATGTGTAAAATATTTACACATGCGTTCTTTCAAGGTGCGCTTAAAACGTTCCACGATGCTGGCTTTGTTTTCGGGATTCTCGGTAGTGGAAAAAATGAATGTCACGTTTCCTCAATTCTTTTCGGAAAGCTTGGTTCAGAAATTTGGTGCCTTTGTCGGTTTGCCATCGAAGAGGGTGACAACCACTTTGTTTCAACACCAGTTTGAGGGCTCGATTTGGAAGTCACTGGCACGACCCAGGCAAATTTGGAAAAGACGTCGATGACACAAAACAAATATTTGTAGCCACGATTGTAGGTGGCAAAATGAGAGGCATCGGCTATATCGGCTTGCCATTGATGATCGATGCCCTCCACTCGGGTGCGACTTCTGGAAAATTTTCGTCGAATGGGTTTGTGTAATGTATACGTTGCTTGTTCTTGTAACCATCGTTGCACTTGAGGTAAAAGGACACTTTTCAATCGAGTTTTGGCAGCACGATACAATTTCTAAACTCCTCCGTAACCCAAAAGGATGAGATGGATCGTAGTAAATACTTACACCTTCTCCATTTTTTAGTAGGTTACCCACTCTTCACTGATGCTACTCTGGATGGCTCTAAGTTGTGGTTTGGAAACGGCTTTACGTGTCCGATGTGCCACGGGAGTAGACGTCGAAGGTAGTGATGGTAGTGATGGTGGTAATAGGATGGCTTTGGTCTTCTTTTCTTTTTTACTTCTGGTTTTCCTTCTTTCTTTTTGACTTCTGTCGAGGGAGGAGTGGACATCATCTTTTTAACCCATGCTTTAAGTTCTTCTAGTTGGGGTGTGGGGGAAGGGGCGAACAAGGACGCTGCAATCTTACTTGGGGGTGGGAGCTGCTGACGGTGTTTGAAAGAATTCTCGTGCCTCTTCTTCCTCACTCATCCGTGGGGCTGCGTCTCTCTTGGCCGCTGGGGTGGTTTCAGTGGTGGAGATGTACTTTTCAACAAGGCCTTAAAATCCTTCAGAGTTGGTAGGGTTGCTTCCTCTAAACCTCTCTGGTGAAAGAGTTGCAGTCGTTGCAACAGTTGGCCGTACCGTTGTGATTTTTCCGTTTCGGACCAATCGCTGCGATCCATCGATGATTGCAATTCATGCTGTAACTACGACATCTCGGTCAAATGAGGATTGGGAGCTAAATGCGGGGTCCGTTGTTCTTGCCAACGATGGTATTCCATCCATCGTTTGTAAGGCACTAAAGTCAGTTTTCGTCCTTCCATCGGATTTCAATGGTCACGTCTGAGATCTTTTAAATCCAGAATCCTCCTTTTATCCTAATATACCTCCCAGGAGTCCCAACATGGGTCCCACTATCCCTTTGACAATAGGTCTTAACAGGGGTAAAAATCCTCCGCGTTGTACCAACATCTTTTTCTTTTCACGAATGGAGATTTTCTTTTGGACCCTTTGGCGAAGAACGTGTCTATGCTTGGCTAAGCATTCTTTCTGATGTTTAGACAAAGTTATCGTTCCTTTCAAGACATTCAAACAACATGCGCACACGGTATTGATGACGTCTTAGGAGGCGGTTTGAACTTGTTGTTTTCGCATGGTTGGAGAAGCTTTGGGCAGGACGGACAACACGTCCCAATGTTTGGCTAAACGAGGAGGCAGTTCTTTCCTTTTCTTTCCTTTGAGGGTAGAAGAGGGATATCTTCTGGGGGGTGACATCTTTGTTTGTTTGTTTGTTCCGGGGCACACACCAAAAATACACTGACGTCGCTGTCTTGGCACACGCCCTTTTATCCTTTTTTTTGACTATCGCTTCGTCAAAAATGTGACAACTTTTCCCCCAAAATCGCTAACCAATCCTTCCCTTTGGTTGCTTCGCTTTTTCGTTGGACAAGTGTGGCTCAACATGCGTCCGTTTATCTTATTTGTCTTTTGGGATCTTGTAATCTATCTTTCTGGCGAAATCATCTACTAACTTATCTACAAAAAATCCTCCCCTTTGGTTGCTTCTCTTTGAACGAGTGTGTCTTTCCAAAGGGTGACGACGATGCTTGGCAAAGCGTTTTTTCGGATGTCGGGTCAAAAGACGAGACTATCCTTTTCGTTTTCCTTTTCTTTTTGGACAGGAGAACGACGATGGTGGTAATGGTGGTAATGGTGTGCACTTCTTTGAGGGGGCATCTTTGGACGTTTAGAAGTACAAAAACACTGATCCACATTGTTTACCCCAGGTCTTTTTATACTCGAATGCGTGGCCACTGATTGTGTTTAAGTCGTATCATTTTCATAGCAGGCATCACTCGGCGTTGAGGGGTTCGCAACGGACTAAATAGGGCCAGTTCTTGCTTAGACAAATCCAGTAAAATCTGTAACATGCCCGATCTCTCTTGGACTTTGATTTTGGGGGCAGGTACTTTGTGGGCAGCTACCACTGCAGCTAAAGAAAAGGAGGGTATCGACGCTAGAGGAGAAGTTCTTGGAGACACGGTTTTCCTGCTTTTTTTATCAAATTAGGAAAGACACGTGCCAAATCGGGTTTGGCAGGCACCACCAGCAACGGAGAAGTGGAGTAAGTTGAGGCTACTGGAGACGTGGTCACCGTCGCTGCAGGTCGTGGCTTAGCGATGTAAGGTTGCTTCCTGGCCGAAGTGCCTCTCTTGCGGGTAGAAGCTGTTTCTTGGGGTATTTCTGGGGACTTATTTCTGAGGCGGGTATACGCTGTTTTCTGGGGTCTTTCAGGGGACTTTTTTTCTCACGCTGTGACTTGGTCTTGACGCCGCTGCTCTCTTTTTTCTGTGTACGTCGGGGATTGGCTTTTTTCTTGGGGAGGCCAGTTGCGTCAAGGCTACTTTTTTCTCTCAAACAAGCGTTTGGTTTGATGTGGAATGTGAATGATGCCTTGCAGTAATTCACGTGCTGTCACCGTAAACCATCGTTCGACTTCTTTGAGACTGGCTTCTGAGACACGAGCACGTATTTGTACAAGGCACGAATCAATTTGACGGGAAGATGAGACTGAAGGGACGTCATGTTGACGATGTGTGATACAGACCCAAAGTGTCCGAGGTTTTTATAGACATTTTTGTTTTTCTTGTTAAGTCAACGTGGACGTGTACACGACAGGTCATCCGTCCTGGCACCACTGGTGGAACAAATGGGTACGAAATCGCAAATAATCGGGGATGGTGGGTTTTAAAGCCACGAGTAAATAGGCGTGTGGGGTTTGAGTGGCATCGTCGTACGCATGAGTCAGCCAATTCGTACCTAACTGTTTGGCTAAGACTTGCACTTGCGATTTATCTCTAGGGCTTTTAAACAAGACCACGTAATGAGCATTGAAACTGATGGTGCGATGGCTTTACTTTGTTGAAACAAATTTTGGGTAATGTAAATGACACTGGCATTATGATGATGCCTTTTGCGCGTAAACCACAGTTTAATTTCTTCTTCGTCTTCTCCCATCATGTCGTCGAAGATGACCAGATGGGTTTGACTGGGGTACGATCCCGTCGTCTTCGCCAGGAATGCCTTCCACAAACACAATGGAATCGCCTTGACTTTCTCGCAGGAGGCTGTACGCCGATTGCCACTCTTTATAACACCACACGATTCGTTGAGGTGGACGATCGATCAAATGATGTTTATGTTCGATCAAACGTTTGACAAATTCGGTTTTGCCTGAAGCGCTGGGTCCGGCAATTAACATGTTAAAGGGATGGCGAAGATACAAGGCCTCCCAGCTAGCACGATCTAAGTTTTTGTCGATGACTTTGAAAGTGGAGGAAGAGTGAGCAGAGACAGCAGATGTTACCATAGTGCGGGAATGTCAGTTTTGACACGAAGTCAGACATGACACGAGGTTTCATATTTTTTCAGGACAAGTTTATTGCAAACTTTAAAGTGGGACGCGAAAGACAAAAATACATAAAAGCCAAATGGTTAAGTACATGGATAATATACAAATCAAAGCGATCAAAGTGGAATATAAGCAAGTCTCTGTAGAACATTTTTGGTGACGAAGGTGTGGTGTCCTAGGGACAGTGTGTAATGTTCTTAGAGTCTCTACACTGGTCAGTCACACAACGTTCCTCCCGGAATGGTCTTTCGGGGATGTCCATTTCGATGACACTCCTGTCCTGAAGGGGGCGGATTTCCTCGGAGTCGGGTTTTTCTGGCACTGTCACTAACACAGGTTTAAAAGTTACTTTTTTCACTGAACATTTGAATTATGATCACAAATCATGGGCATAGTGTACCACTTTTTTTGTCCAAGCCTCGAAGCTTAAACTTTTCCAGTCACGTACATCTTTCCAGTGATGGTGTAAGTCACAATCTGCACACACATCGTCGTACACATCTTCAGTGCCTACAAGTTGACGCATCATGTTGTTATCAATACAACACAGAGCATAAATGCGATGATTATAAACCCAGTAACGAAAACAAAATTGTATGCGAAGCTGTCTACAGCAATCACCTCATGGCAATCCCTTACAATCGAGATCGTACTAGCGCCTTTGCGCGTGTTACAGTTCGCCTAATATCCTATCGCGACCGGTTAGAGGCCCTACCGCGAAAACCTCGTTTGAGTTGCCGTTGAACGATGGTGCCAACTGCACTATTTTTGTACTTTCCACGGAAGAGATTCTTGAGAGGATTTCATTAGGATTTGGTAAAGACTCTAAAATGTCCATAGACAAGAAACACCAGTACATATTCAGCTCTGCCATTTCTATTGAACATTCTCAGTATCAGGTTGATGTCACACATTCAGCACTGAAAACAGTTCTCAGTTGGAATGAAGATATTAATGTAATTTACGAGAAAAGGGGAATCTCAAGCACAGGACCTAAAGCGTATGCATGCCATATCACTCTTAACGTTGTCAGGATTTGCTCAGCGATTCAGGTGTTCATCTGACTTGTGAGGCTTTTTGTAGTATTTACCGAAAAGACTTTTCAAGTTCATCTAGTATCGCGTTGCAGGATTTTATATTGTTCGTGTTTTCCCGGACTTCTTTCAAGTATTACGATGACACCCGTGTATATTTTATGCCACAATCTCCGGTTGACACTCTTTCCCTTTAATTTTGTAGAATAGGCCGGGTATGCATTCGACCACCGTCACAATACAACTCTGCATTAAAGATGGACATGACATTAAAATATAATGACCCGTGCGTGCTGTTAGAGCAAGAAAATCTTATTACGAATATATGGTCCTAAATTAAATAGCATAAATAAGCAAAACCAAAACTTTTTGCAAAACCGAACAAATGATGTAATTGTATAAACTATAAAATTAAAATTTAAGAGGTACATCCAGTATTGTGATCTTCAGTCCAAAACAATAGTGTTCCAATTGAACTCCACGTTCTGACGGTGTTGATTCACTAAGATCGTTCAATATGCTGAGATTTCAACAATCTTAAACGTATCACAATGGCACTGTCTAGAGGGTCTTTGAATGAATTCACAACATTCCCAGAAAATTGCTTTGGTCCAGACCGTCATATGAGTACTTTGTAATTTAGATAAATAAATTAAAAAACTGGTTCAACTTAAAGTAAATCTAAACACGACATAAATACAGCTGCAAACTGATATATAAACAAGAAGATATTAATTAGGAATAATATAATGCTTCAATTCTCTCTTTATGTACGTCTCATTTACGACCATAAGTCGCCATTCATCCCTACGTGAGATATTTCACAACTCATCCCAACGTGATATATTTCATAAGACTTAGGTCGCAATACTCATTTATACAAAGATAATATTATCTCAAACTGTATACGTTATGGTCATTTTCAATAAATTCATACTCCAAGTAAAAGCCTCTATTTAACAGTAGAATCTGCTGTCATGGACAAAGGGAAACACACATTATATATATACATAACAACATGTTTACATAACACATTAAGGAAATGGTCGTGGTGATGTTGTCCCGGAATTGTTATCAGGAGCGCCAGAGGTACTAGCGCCATTGTTTTCAGTATTATTCATACCAGGCTTAGGTTCATAATAAAACGGACGGAATATAATTTCGCGTGCATAATACGTTTCGATATTTGTTAGTGTGATGCTTTCTTGGAAATTGATGGAAAACTTGTGCAGAACATTAACACTGATAGTGAATACGACTTTGTTAAAACGTTTGATTTCGTTAACAATGGCATCATGGCGTTGTTCAGTAGTATACGTTATTTTATTATCGGAAAGAAAATCCAAGCATGTTTAAGCAATGGTGACATTGCTACGTCTATCATCTGACTCTCCAGATATTGTGATGATTACACGAGATCCGCTGGTCCTTCCACAAAACGGAAAAGAAAATCTAGATCATATCAAGTATGTTCCGCATGAACTTACACAGGCTCGTTTTGCAGACCCACGATCCGACGGTATACCTGACGGATCTGGTCCTGACGACAAAGC
The DNA here is from genome assembly GCA_016617855.1 of Megalonaias nervosa. Lineage (NCBI taxonomy): Eukaryota > Metazoa > Mollusca > Bivalvia > Unionida > Unionidae > Megalonaias > Megalonaias nervosa. Next base: position 9,195 of record JAECUM010013222.1, on the reverse strand, counting down.
TACAGGAAGAGATAGCCTGCGTTATGATGTTGGATTTGTGACGCCACAGAAATCCAGAAAAAAACACGTCAGTGGTATTAAAACTATTTAAGTCAGAGGTGACGTAAATACGAAAGACTATTGGAACATTCCAGCGTTGTTAGTGGGTGTTGCTCTTGCGGTCGCAAAACCGGCTGCATATAGGGGCCGTCCAAATCGAAGCCATAATGGTTTTGTATTAGGCACTCGGTGGAAAACTTTAGACAAGTCGGAACGACTGGTAGTATACGACTAGCAAACGGTCGAATAATCGTTAATCAGTTTTGATTTCAAAGTCAGTTAAGCCAATTTGCATTTATGAAGTATGAGTTTGTATCGATGATTCCTCGCAAGTGAGAAACTGGAATTGCTAATTTGGAATCATCATCACGATCCTGGATTCATTGGGCCCATACGTTGTCCCGCCTTAAAATGTATTATATATTCGCTTGCTCGGGACTGCACTGCCACTTGAAACTTTTGACCATTTACATAGAAGTTCCCGAAGCGCTGGCTCTGGAAAAAAAGCCATATTTTCTTCAACACTGCCTTTGCAAATCCAGCTGGATGGGACAATATGTGAACATATTGCTGAAGTACCAACTGCACTTGAGCGTTCACCAACACCACGCTGCATGCTTATTGATTTTACCTTGTCAGTTAGAAAGCACACTTGTGTACAAAATGTCTGTTGATATTTATGGAAGTGAGGATTCATCAACCAAACACGGCATCGAGAACTTAAGTTTGCAAACAAAGCAAATTTGACCGAGTCTACCCGACGGTTGCTGTTGACGTCGATTTTCTTGTCCAAGATAAAACTGGATCACTTAAGATTGCTTACGTGGACTTTCGTGATGTTTTTTCTCAGCTTGGAAGAGCCATCGCGAGATACCTGGAAGAAATCGAAATAAAGAAATGGGGGAATCAGAGACTCCGACGTGTCGGGTCTGCCTATCAACGACTACGTTGATGCAAAGGCTGCCCAGGTGCCATCAGTCATATCCCCACCAATGCGTAAAGTAAGGTGTTATGGCATATGTGGTGGACATTTAACCAGTGAATCCAAACAAAAATATTAATATTGCAAATGTCAGCATTGTTTACGCAGCAACAGGAGAGATGAGTTTGATAAACCTAAACTTGACATGTTAACAGTGCGAAAGTCCCAATAGTATGCTTTTGTATTGACCGGACGCGTAATGAAAGTAATCACAAATGATGACCAGAGGGATGGGCCATTAGTAATGCATAACCTCGAAGACAACAATGTTTTAGAATATTTTACATTTGAAATATGATTCGAAATTACAAGGACTCAACGCCTTCCAAAGAGATTATGAGCCATATTTGACGTTTGTGTTTGAAATTTATAATTAAACGTTTCGCAAATGCGTTCACGCGATCGAAGAGTAAAATTACTTAAGCGTACTACATAATCATTGAGTTTGTACAATGATATAGCATATACAAAGACGAATGTCTGCATTTGCGGTAGGAGCTTTATGGACGTTTTCGCCCTTGTTTTATGAAAGAATTAGTAATTGAAGTAATTAAAATTCAAAGAATTTGGAACTGTATTTTCAAAATTAATAATGACTACATCGTTTTACAGTAGCTAATTTTGCTACGCAGAATCGTTCAAACTGGCTTTAGACGCAGTTTTCTCGTATGCCTTCATTTTGTCCATAGCATATACTAACGTTTGGCGCGTGGGTACAAATTCGTAAAGTCATGGGGTATAGAAGGCGTTGACTCTAATAAGGTACCTAAATCTAAACCGCCCATTGTGATATTAATATACACATTATAGGAACTATCGATTCTGGTTTGCTCAATCATCTAGTGTAATCATTGACTTTAAAGTTTAATTTCCCTTCTAGATACTGGTTTTATTACACGGTAGTTACTTCTTTTATCAACTATTAGCCTGCTAAACTTGTACATTCTTGTAATGCATGTAGTAACGTCATAATTTTGTTGCATATACAAATGTCTTCAGAAGACAATGTTTTAATGGAAATCTTACTACTAATTTCTGGAAACCAACAAATTTTGGAGATACATGCAAAGTTCCTGAAAAGTTTATCAGCTATCGAAATTCGTCTATATATTTGACAACTGATATACGCAGTTAGGTACACATTGATAATATAATCAGCATGTCTTTGAAATTAATCGGCTAATATTAGGCAGAACAACACTTATCACAGCTTGAAAGAGACCCTAACATGGATTTACTTACTAGTGTGTACCAAGCTGTATAGAGTTATTATCTCCAATGGTCAATTATTGAAAGTACTGAAGCGTATTTGAATGTTGTATCCCCTGCTGCCAACAATAAAGAAATAAAAGCGTTACTTCCCTAAGAACTGCACAATATACAGTTTCCTAAGAAAGTTTGATCTACAAAAATTTTCCAGAAATATGTTTGAGCTATTATTGATTTCTGATTTTCGTGCCACATAAAGTTTTTATCAAGATTCGTAAAATAAATATTCTCAGAATAAAACTAAAATTCAAGAACTGCACGATAATGATTTATACATTTTCCCGAATTCTGCTTTCAAGTAACCTCGCTCTTCCCGTCTTCTTGGTAGTTCCATAGGTTGATTAGAAGCTTTAGAGATCTCGCTGGTTTCCTGAATTGATCTTTCCGATGTTTGGATTGTCAGCTCCAGATCGCGCATAGCGTGGTGATTATCTGCTTATGAGTAGAAATCAGATGTGCTTGCAAAGCTTTCTACGTTTTTGCCACTCTTGAGGTGGAGGTTAATTAACTACAATTGCGGGTGCAGATGATATAACTTTAATTTGTTTCCAGTCGATGGATGGGTGACAACTTGTTATATTTCACAACTATACTGTTTCAGGGTTCATTTTTACGAGAAAGAGGAATATGAATGTTTTATTGACTTACTGAATATATTTTGCCTTTGGTGAATAGTTCGTTAAGTTTTAGAAATGAAACAATATAGTTTGCTTGTTTTAGTGGTAGTGCATTCAACATTGATATATATGAGCGATTAGCTTAATGCAACCTAGGTACTACTTACAGTTCTAATTAAATAAAATGTGAATATTCTGCTGTGCCTTTTTTTGAAGCTATGTGGCAAATCAATATGGTGCAAAGACCAAAGTGTGAGCACAAACCTTAATGCATACTGTTTTTAATTTGTTTGTTTTCAAACATGCGGCTCTGCAATATGACATCTTTATTCTAGCAAGTAGGCGTAGTGTTGCCTATGCCGTAATTTACTGAGATAATCCATCTTACAGCTTACAGCTTTATTCTCCATTATTCTGGATGGATGATTCTTGTTCATTATCACTTAAAGACGAAAGTATAGTTATATTTATGAATGGTGATTGCTATGCGAAAGAAAGCTGGTTGTAATTGCAAACAATGAATACAAAGTATGTCACTTGAATTTCTTTTTTGACGGAAGCTCAAAAAACGAACACACTTAGCGAGACATATAATTGTTGATATGGATAAATCGTGCACAATGTTAAAATGTGAAAGAAGGAAATATTGCACAGGAAGGTTTTCAGTAGTGTATTTAGCTATTTATATAACTGTTTTGAATTTTAAAAAAAAAAAGATATTAAGCGAAATTCAACTCTTTAGATTGTGAGCTAACTAAATTAAACTAACTAAATTAAAAATAAACTAAAATATGTTGCTTTCATTCGAAAATTGTAAATCATTTGATTGAATTAAGCTAGGGTCTCATTTACTTACATCAGACATTTGTTTTAGTTTACAACATGTTTGCACGCGCCTAACTGTATTGTGATAGTTAAACGACACACTCTGTTCACATCACTGCCCTACATTGATCTATTGCAGTTAGCGATTGTAAATTGTACACGGTAGTTGAAATTGCACACTATTCAATGTGTTTGTTCATAATGTGTTTACACTCATTTATATACAGCTCTTTTAAAACATGTTGCTATTTCTTAATTTTACAATAAAAATATCTCCTCTACGCCGTAAGAAAGATCCATGCACGGACGCAAGTTGTCAGCTATATCGTCCGATCTTAATATGAACAAGTTTAATATTCTATCTGTGAAAGGAAATGTTGTCGATAGGAGACGCTGTGATGAATTGTTTAGGCTCTATGACGGTTTTATGCAACATATTAGTTGCTTTGATCGATGGAAGTCATTTCAGTTGTTATTATCAAATATATCAACATGGTGGTTGTATTGGTGGTAACATAAGCTTTTCATTAAATTTCCTTGCAGAAATAATGGCGGTTAATAACGGCAACGTCAGTTGTACGAAATGTCCTAAGATGTTCAGAAGCAGATCATTTATGGAACAACATCTTAGAGACACGCACATAGCACAGAAAACTACGGTACAAAAAACAGCAAGTCAAATGGTTCCATCAGCTCAGTTCAAGGGGGGATCAAAACTTCCAACATTGCCAGGGCACTTAAACAGGATTCTTCAGTGTCAGACGTCGGCTCCTTTCAAATGTCCCTGTGGAAAAGTAGATACCATGACCATGGAAATTCTAAGACAGCACTTGGAGGACAAGAATAAGACACAGAAAAAGCACCGTTGTATGATATGCTGTGAATCCTTTCACTTGCAACAAGCAGTTGATGATCACACTAAGACGAAACACGTAACACATACACCGAGTTTCCCCGCTAGTCAAAGAAATGTTGCTGGGAACAGCATGGATATATCTCATGCACTGTCAAAACATATTCAGTGGATTTTCGATAGTCAGACATCACCACCTTTTAAGTGTCCTTGTGGCAAGGTATGGTCAACGAGAGAAAATCTTAAACAGCATCTGGCAGACAAAGATCGAACCCATAAAAGTTGTAGATGTCACTTATGCTGCGATTCCTTTATCTCTCAAGAAGCTCTTGATGCACACAGATGTAGCAAGCACGAGAAAACATCAGCTACAAATTCAGCAAGATTGCCTTCGGTTGAAGGGAAAACGTATTATTGCTTGACTTGTACAGAAAGTTTCAAAGGTATAAAAGCCTTACTTGCACACGAAAGTGATGCAAATCACGATAATTCTGACGTACGGGGAGACAAACATAAATCATTACAGCGGTATTTAGACAACTACTTCAAACATAGGACCATCGTAGACCCGAATGACGGGAGTGACTCTTTCACATTCGTATACAACAAGTTACGTCATATTTTGTCCAAAGTTAGAAGTCAGGAAGGAGGAGATATATTTTCTAATGAACTGCGAACAGCCGGAAGTATTGCCACTGGATTAAAGGTTAAGAAAGCGGATGAATTTGATTTTAGCATCCCTTTGCAAATACGTGTTCGTGAGGTGATACGAAGTGGTTGTGTGCCCTATATCTTTGCTGACAAAGAGGAAAGATGTTCAGATAAGGTAAATATATATCCTAATTAGATTGTGTTTCAAATCTATTTGACATAATTAGGCCATACTTGAAAATATTACACTGGAATAGAATACAACAGTTTCGAACATAATATGAAAAATAAATTGCGCAATGTTTACTCGTTAATAGATGTTCATCCGTTAAATGCCAATAATAGGAATAGGAAAATGTTATGAGTTTGTGCGATGTAAAAACTATATTGCACGCAAGGTGTGGGCACGAGGATATACTGTTTGGAAGCTAGGAATGGGAAGAAGTACATACTGTTTAGACAATAGGAACGGAACCGAGAACGTATTGCTTAGACACCAGGAATTGACACGACTATATATTGTTTTGACATTAGGGACGGCAACGAGTTTTTGCTGTACCAGTGCTAGGATTATGCAAACATCTACACTGTTTGGACGCTTTGAATGGTAACGAGTATATTATGTTTGGATGCTGGAAACAAAACTGCAATACCACCGTAACTAACGATATCCTGTTCCAATTTTGATAATGCACTTCCGATGACCGCATGTTCATTTCTATGAATTATATTCTCTAGATACATAAAGAAACGGGATTTGAAGGGTTCAATTAGACCAAACAAAATTAATGTTTATCTCTTCACTATTCATTGCCCCTAGGCATATATGTGGTAATGCCGCAAATCCGCTTTACGAACAAGGACAAAAGATACAGCTAGTTTATATAGTATGTATGTTTTTTCCAGTTTAAAGGTAAGATGAAACGGTTATCTATTAAAGCTAGTTTTAAATAAACATCTGGAATCTGCATTAAGATCAAATTAAAATAAATTATTCAGGTCATTGGCAAATATGTGTTGCTAACATCAAACATTATAGGACCTCCTTGCATTCCAGTTATTAGAACTCAAATGAGGCATGCTGCGAAATGAAGATGATAAGTGAAACAGAATGAAAGATGGAACGCAAAGTGTCATCTAAAGGAGGTGTATATACTAGCTGAGACTGTAAATTTGTACCACTATTTTGCAGGGCCCAAATCCCAAGAAAATGAAGTTAGACCGTCCGCTGAAAACGACAAGCAAATCTTATCACATTCCAGAAGATTACGCGGTGGTGGTAGTGCACAACGGGTCATCACCGAAACTGAGCGGTCTCTGTAAAAATGACCACCTCATAGCCCATTACCTACAACAGAGGCTACATTCCTGCATTTCAAAAGCATTAATAGGAGAAGAAGGTATGGAATAATATTGTGTATTGCAAAATAAAACACAAAGTAATGTTATTGGCATGGTATTAGCATTTATCCGAAAGGTTGTGTAGTTGATTCATCTAACAATATTCGAATTGCAAAGTTAGTAGTCGCAATTAGGTCAGATGTTCCCAATTTTGACAACTTCATGACGTTAAAATAGGGAACTGGTTATCTAAGATTATGTCCCTTGTCGAAATATATATGTTTATTCTCTTGAGTCTGTGGCTAAATGTGGGAAAGAAGGCAAAAAAGCAAGACGTTTGCTAATCTAGACAGGGTTTTTTGGCCCATTCTAGTTAATTATGCTTATGCGGGTTCAAACCTATATACATCTGCGTTTATCTTTTTCTGTATTTGAAAGCTCTGAATCCCCCTTAAGCGTGCAAATTTCTATAAAGGCGCGTTTCTTACCACCTCCCGTCGCATTATCTCTCTCTCTCTCTCTCTCTCTCTCTCTCTCTCTCTCTCTCTCTCTCTCTCAACTGAATTTTGTCTTAGTTATCTGTAACCGTTGCCACATATATAATACTCGAAGGAGTAATTGATTGTGTCTCTGCATTACTTTTGTTTGTTTGTTTTTTTTTTTTTTTTTTTTATACTTTTTTCTGTATCACATACGACATTTACTTTGACACCAACATTTGATACAATAAACGTTTGCTCTGTTGGGTTATTGTTCGACAGCTGATGTTACAAACAGGGGATTTCTAATAAATCTTTCGCATTCAAGTCAACTAGACTATTGCTGAAGTAACAAGTAAATAATAACCATAATTTTGGTTTTTGTCTTCAATAACGGTCATGTATTAACTTGATAAAAGAGAACAACAACTGGGTTCAAATGCACAATACTCTTCACAGTATTAGACGTGTCAAATATGCTTGCATCATCACAACATATATGGAGGGATACCATAATATTCGGAAACAAAAATACAAAAAAATAATTTTCTGGGTATGAGGGTTTTATTTCGCAAACGAAAACTAAATTCCCAATCAGTGATACCATGGAGACATATGACGCAAATTTTTTTAAACATCATAAATGATTTCACACAGCTGCATTTTACTGAATTTAACAGTTTCCCCAGAGATGATATAAAGATATCACGAGTTTTAAATGAAATACAAAATGTCGCTATCAATAGATAATGCCTGTTTCATTTACTAGTTTGGAAAGAATGAATGTATATGTAAAACTAGCCGTTTCAAAGAGCTATATGTAAGAGATTAAAAGTAAAAGTGATAATTTGCTGATTTAAAGCAGTCTTAAAATATACCATAACGTTTCAGAGAAAGATGCAGGTTTACGGATTACTTTCAAAGATGTCATCTTTGAAAAATAAAATAAGATGAAACCTGATTGCAAGACTTCAGTATGGAGACAGAATATATTATGCGGGTAAACACACACAAAGATATATCAAAAGTACAATCTGAACCTTTCTTAAACCTAATACGACTGACAATAGCCAACTTATGTTGTCGTCCTATTTGCTTATCGATAACATCTAAAGCTAGTTTAGCAAATAAGAAGCACTATTCGGATGATTTTATACCGTTTTAAAGAGTTAAATAGAACATTTTTTGAAACACAATTATAACAATACTGCAAGTCCACTTGTTAACGTGAATATGAGCCAACTGTGCGAACAGGACAAAATAATACAATAGAAAACTGGATTATATATATATATATATATATATATATATATATATATATATATATATATATATATATATATATTAAGATAAACTTAATAAAGCTACAACACAAGAAGCCAATGGAAGTTGAAGATGCCACGCTCACGAAGTGATTTTGTGTTGATCAAGAAATAAGAGCATAATTAAAATTACATCCAAACTACGTCTACAAACATCACGTATAGAAACTTATTATGCGTATAAATAAATGACCTCTGTTTACACAATTTTATATCTGGGAAATAAATGACATAAAAAAATACTGAAATCTACTTTACGTAAGTTTTCACATAATAGCGGTGAAAGAAAAATTCGACAGTTGCAATCATGGGCGTACGTAAACTCTTCCGATTTCACACAACGAATGTATATCAACCATAGCAAGGGCTATACATACTTTATCATGAACAAACTTAACACACCTATCAATTATTCTCTAGATTAGACTTACCACACAATAAACAAAACTCGATCGTTATGGGATAATGCTGCTCAGCAGAAAAGTAAAATCAAGCATACCATTCACGATATGTAGAATGTAACTATTGCAAATCGAACATACAAGACTATATCGTACACAACTATCGCCGAAAAAGAGTTGGAAAATAGATCGGAAAAACAAAACAGTTTTTACAGCTCTCAATGTCATTATGCGAAACGAAAAAGAAGTTCTCATCATTTTCAGATTTAGTATCCACTGGCACACAGTTACTTATCAAAGGAAAAGCTTTTGTCCTTGTTTAGCAACATGCACTATATGTCCATTATAACACACACACACACACACACACACACACACACACACACACACACACATATATATATATATATATATAT
>JAECUM010013221.1:0-107297 GCA_016617855.1 Megalonaias nervosa | reverse complement strand
GAAATTACACGTATCGCGTAGTGTTTTCAATATTCTTTTATGTGGCCAGATTTAGATACTAAGATGGTACTCAATTCCGAGTCCTGGGCCATGAACCTTTGATTTTAAAATCCAAGTATTATTCCACTGAACGCATTCAGTCAGTTGCTATTACTTTAAATTTCCAGTCTAACTGAAGTTTGGTTTTCGCAGTCAGTGTTTCAGTATCTCCCTGCAGATGAATTAATCTGATCAGATATCAATGCATGTATTTACGTCTGTCTGTTTTGCACTAGGAAACTGTGCATTAGCTATGAATGTTTGTTCTGTCTTCATGTCACTCATTATAAAACAGTGTCGTATTTAAATTTTCTCCCCAGTCATGCAATATTTTACCTCCAAAATATGTTGCTAGTACATTCTGAAACAAAGGCTTCTGTAATGTATGTAATCCTTAGCCACAGCCATGCCAAGTATCGATATTCTGCTGATGAATTATATATGGCGGGCATATGAGCAGGTATATATATATGCTATGTGGGTATATAGGAGAAAGAGTATATATAAGTTGGCATATGTTAAGGTATATATATATATATATATATATATATATATATATCACTAAATAGCCCTAGTGCTACACGTACAAGCATTGCCGTAGATTGTTTCTCCATTCAAATTTTATAAGTGATTTTTAAGTGCCATAACTGTTGCATTTATACACATTATTTAACGTAGTAAGTCATGCTTCAAATATTTCGTTAGTATGGTAGCGTTTCAGTAGTAAGATATTTTTGGAGACTTCCGGCACTCATCATTGAAAAAGAGGACGTATTGAACTGGTCCACTAGTGAAGTCTATGATATGATGGTGTCTTTGCTTGTATGCACAATGCAGTACTTGAGGAAGATTAAGGGTGTTTCAGGAGTAGACAACATGTGAAAACACGATGGAGCAGTAACTTGAATTCATCAGTGAATAATTTTATTATTTTTTATGTTTGTGCGTGGGAGAGACCCACGCCAAAAAAGATTGTCCTATTTTAAATTTTAGCTAATGATCTAGGACTGTCCTACATTACCTACTTTTCTAACTTTATATATATATATATATATATATATATATATATATATATATATATATATATATATATATATATATATATAGCAGAGTGGTAAGAGCAGCAGTATATATATATATATATATATATATACCTAAAAGGTAATCTCGAGGCATTTCTCATGTGTTTACACACTACGTAATGGTCTGGTTTTGCATGTTGGAGGGTAAATCCGGACGGATATTGGCCAAAAAAATCCGGTTAGTTTTCAGTCCACGGTAAATTCGGTATAAGTTATTCAATTGTTTTATTTTCCACATGTTCAGTCATTAAAAAAATAAAATTTATTCATTTTCTTTTGGGGGGGGGAGGGAATTTACTTTTAATCACCGTTAAATTCTATATTAATTTAGTATTTTAATATTACTTATTGTCTCTGCCATATTTTATTTTTTCGGGATCTTTTTCTCCGCTCAATTCTTTATTAGTTTCAGAATTTTAATACTACATTTAGTCTAAGCAATACATTTTACCTTTATCGGGACTTTTTACGTCTCTGCTCAATTCCGGGACGGTTTCGCCATTTAATATTACTTTCAATTTCTGCTATTTTAATCTCATGTTCCATTCAAAGAATGTTTAAAAATCTTAGGGTTACATTTAGACACGTCAGTAGTTAGTTTAAAGGGAGTTTCTTAGCCAAACCCCAATTTTGAACTGGACGACAGCATGATTTTAACCCTCCCACAATACCCCTCCCACCCACCCCCATCCCGTTAGTCTAAATGAATACGAAAACGACTTGTTGAGGCAACAGCGTCGATTTCATTATCGATTACCTAACTCGAGGAGCTATCAAGGAAATCATCATCGTCGTAAATATGGTTGGTTAAGAAACTTCCGTTTATGTCCACTACTGCGATTTTTATTATATTTTTTCACACAAAAGTTTACACAGCCACTTGTCGAGATATTTTTAACGTCTCAGCTAATATAAGACTCATCATCATGACAAAATAAATAAAAATTAATTTTACCACTGATAAGAGAGCCAGGTTCTAACATCTTGATAAATTTTTCATGTGAGACTATTGATTTATCGACATAACATATTTTTACTTCGTCATCAGCTGTGATCTTTGTGTATTTGTCTTGTGATGTCGGATTGTAAAGATTATCAATAGCATCAGAAAGTGAGTCTGTTATCAAAGCAATCTTACTAAAATACTCTGAATTTTCTGTGCGAACCAGAGACAACTTTATCTTGTTTCGATTTTTGAAATATGTTGTATATTTCTCATTGTCAAACATAATTGTCATATGCTGACCTCGGAATATAAATCTTTCGATTTTTAAAGTAGTATCCTCTACAGTAATCTCTTCCATTATTTTTGGCATTGACACAAAATTTACTGAATATCGTTTTTCGTATTTCATAACTGTTCGGTATTATATCAACTAGCAAATCGTCTTTGACTCGCAGTTCCTGTATCAGATGTAGCATAATAAACTCGAAGCTGATTAAGAATTTTATTATAAGTTGATACTGCTATTTTACAAGAAGTATTTTTGCTCTCGTATTTTGGCTCGATCTTTTTGTTTTTTTTCTGATAATACACACTTGCTCCTTGCACTATCAAGAGTAATGGATTTGATGTCCCTCCTGCTGATGCTATTCCAATTGTTGTGAATACCATTGGAATGTAGTTTAGCACGCCTATTATTTTGCTATAATATTTTCTGGCGCGTTGACGCAGTAAAGTTTTATGGTAATATTTGTAGTACTTGATAAGCTCGTCCCTGTTGTTGTCTGAGAGACTTGATGAGATACTATTGAAATCAATAATTTCTTCTTTTTTTTTTAGTCATTAAGAAACTGTTTCTGTAATTATTTCAATTGACGCAGTAAAGGTATTTTCAGCAGCAGCCTTATCAATCAGCGCACGAAAATTGTTATTGACAGGATCAGCAAGAAAATTTCTGTACTTGTCATATACTTCAGATGAGATATCATTATATCTGCTATCTGTTAAAACTTTACGATCTGAAGATGAAAATTTGTTGGTATTTCAGTAATATCATTGAATCTGTCACGATAAATATCTTCTGTTTCATCGATATAACTAACAACATAACACAGCTGTCCCAGTTGCAAAACTCAAAAGACCTCTAATATCTGCTTCTTTTATACTTATGTCATTGACGGGATGGTTTCGGTATTTAGCAATCAACTCTTTGATATTTCTGTATTTTAGATCTGTCAGTAACTTTCCAGCTTCTTTTTTTGTATATAGTTTTTCAAGGCAATTTTTTTTAGAACTATGATGCGCGTCATAATCTTCATCAATACTAGGTTCCACAGTTGTAATATCGTCAAGCTCCTGATAAAATATGTCTCGTTCAACATCATAATATGACTTAATCCTATGCTCTATTTCTGATATTGAGTTTAGTGCAGTATTAATATGATATACGTTATACCTTTTTTTTCCACCGGTGAGAGAGTCTATTAGAACTAGATATGATGATTTTAGCAGGTTAGTATCAGTACGATTATCTACCATTTCCAACAACGTATTTTATCATAATAGTCCTTACCTAGCACACGAAATATTCGTCGTTTAGCAAATGTGTCTATGAGCTTACGATTTTTAAGAAAATTATTTTTTCTTGTTTCAGCTAGTTTGTCAAGCTCATTGTGAATTTTTTTAGTCGCTCTTGCTCAGGTTTTTCACCACCATGAGGTTTTGTTTTAACAAGGTTAGATTTGTCGATCGTCAAAATATTTTCTTTATTTAGCTCAATCAACGTATTTGACAGCAACTTTTCAACCTTTAATCGTTGTTCCTCACAGTCACTCACAGGACAGTATTTACTAATTCTACGAAAGTCTCCGATTGCATATTTCAATTGAGGGCCTCTCATTCCTGCAACTCTAACAAAGTTGTCACTATTTTCATTTAAATCGGGTGAATCTAAAGTTAATTTTTTTCATTCAAGCAATTATATTTACCGCTTTTGCTTCCTCAGCACTCTCTGGGTCTAGCTGATCAGCATTAGCTATTTCGATCTCTGTTTTCGGGTTTAGCATAAAATTATAAACTCTTTTGAGACTCCGATCGATGGAGGATCAATAGACATATTTTACAATCACATTAAATCGTCAACTGTATATATCTGAAACATTGTAAGGCCTGGGTAAGGACTTTCAGCGTCGACAACAAAAATCGGGAAATACGATATTTGTTTGTGGTTAGTGCAGGATCAAGTGTAAATTGCATAGGAGCACTAACATAAACATCCGATGTCATATACAGCGTAGTCCATTTGAATCATCATTCAATCCTTCTTATCTCCAATTACAAATTCTTCCGAGATCAACATTTATTAGACCTCGTATTTTAAATTTCCATAATGCTACGGCCGCTGGACAATGTATTTTGATCCAAAAATTTGATGTTTCTCCGCCTATTGTCCACTCTGACGTTTTAGATATTGCGTTGTTAAACGTAAACACAAAATCTCGTTAATTTCCAGAATATTGTGTTGATGTAAATGCAATAAACTCCAATGATTATTAACAGCATCAGCGATATGTGGGATGTGACCGAAACTATTTTTAGCTCGTTTTGTACTACCACCAATAGCAAGCGGTTGATCAAAACAATCCACGTACTGTTTATTCACAAGATCGGATGTAGTAACAGGCACATACGTAGAAGTTATCTTAGTGGCAACCATATCGATCGCACCTGTAATTGTACCTCCTGTTTTTTTTTTTAAGATAAGCGGCAGCCGCAGCTGTAATTATACTTGCTGATGCTGCATTTATCTCAGCGTCCACGTACTGTGTATTTGAAGATCCGAAGCGGCAATTGCGTTATATGACGATGTGATTTTGTTAGCGCCCATATCTAACGCGCAAGTGATCGTATCACTGGATTTTATCATAAAGTTGTCTTTGACAAACTTAATTTTCCGCCCATATCTATATTTCCAGCCATTGTTCCACCAGCTAGTGACAACTTGTTATTATCGACCGCGCTAAGCTGTGCATAACTTACTGCTTGTGTGTTATTTACGTCAGCAGGAGGGTATTTCGTTTCTAGATTTATTATTTTATTACCTGCTATGTTTATCGAAATCGCATGTTTAGATGTGGACTAGGTAAGTTTTTAGATTGTGAAAATTAATCTAACAAATGGTTATAAAAATGGACGTGAAACAAATAGAGGTTCTAAAGAAATGTGTTGCAACAAGCGCTGCATTTAAGAAAAAAGTTGATCAAGAACTTCTCGGGCAACAACAAACAGCAGAAGAAACTACTAGATTTTTTAAACCTATTACTAAAGCTGTAATTGGCAAACAACCAGATATTTCTGAGTCGTCACCAGAAGATCGCAAAAAATTATTGGAGAAAGGATTACATGGTATAGTTGAAGAAGGACGTAAGAAAATTAAAGAACAAGTAGGAGATCCAGCCGCACAACAAGCTGAGTTATTACAAAAAATTAAAGAGCAGGAGCAATTAGCTCAAGTGCAGGAAGAAAAGTATGAAAAATATATTGTGCAAGAGCAGAAAGAAGAGGAAGAAAAACAAAAGATCAAAAGTTACCAGGATAATGTTGATGATATTGAATACAACATATTTGAGTTAAAATTTACCAAAAATAAATTCTCTGATCTTAAAAAAATGAAAGATTGGAAACCTGACAAAAAATAGCAGAAGATTCTGATCATTCTAAAAATATTTTTTATATAAGGCCAAAATAATTGATGATGCTAAGGAAGCTTATAATGAAATACGACATAGTACTATTGCAAATCTTTATCTTAAAGTTGCTCATAAAATGTTAGATGAAGTTAAACGCACGACAAAAATTTAGTACTATGGCTAAAAAGATTGAAAATGATAGTCGAGGAATAGTAGGTAAAGGAGTCAAAATATTTAACTCGACCGCTGAAATAGTTAATCGACTGATGCTATTAATCTCATCAAAAGAAGCTAGAAATGTAAGCACAGAAATCGAGAACGAAATTGTTCAAATTTTAGATAATTTGCGATCAAACGGTTATCTAACATCCGACGAATATTATATCTTACATAGTGATCTTATAGCGGCGAATTAATTCGCGGCGATTTGATTCGCTAATCGCAATACACTCTCAGTTTTATCTGTCAGATAAAATAAGAATGTTATCAACTACATTACTACTTGATTCATCTCAGATTACGTCACACAGCGCAAACGTCTCTGTTATTTATAATCCACCAATCGAGCTAGATCTTGAGAGTGTCAGCGATGATGATTATGCTTAAGCTAAATCGACATGGGACTATTAGTTTCACTGTAAAAACTTCGGTGATTATCATGACATGTATCTTATCACAGATGCCTTGTTGCTCGCAGATATATTTGAAAATTTCAGAGATGTCAGCGCTGATAACTACAGACTTGACCAACTTGGTACTATTTTGCACCGGGACTAAATTTTTGGGATGCATTACTGTAACATAGCAAAATAAAATTGGAATATTTAACAGACCCAGATATGTTCTATTTCAACGAGCGGGGAATCAGAGGCGGAATAAGTGTCATAACAAAAATATGCGAAAGCCAATAATAAATATTTACACGACTATGATAACACACCGCCATCAAGTTTTATTACCTATCTCTACTTAAACAATCTTTATGGTTAGGCCATGTGTAAGTCTATGCCGCATGGTGGTTTCAGATGGATCAGTGAAAAACAGTTTTTTGATGAAGCATATAAAATATAATTGATGACATTAGTTATTTCGTAGAAGTTGATTTTGATTATCCTGTTGAGCTTCATGATAAGCAGACCGATTATCCGACTACAGTTTATTATCAGAAAAACATCGATATTATTCGCATTGTAAATCTGTCACAAACAAACTAGTTCCTAATCTGCTTGACAAACGGAGATACGTTTTGCATTACAAAAAACTGAAACAGGCTCTTGGTCATGGATTAGTTTAAGAAAAGTTCATCAAATTTTAAAATTTAATCAGTCATGTTGGATGAAAGATTATATCGACGTTAATACTAGCCGAAAAGCAGTTGCAACAACGGAATTCGAGAAAAATTTTTTCAAACTCATAAACAACAGCGTCTTCAGCAAGACTATGGAAAATATCAGAAGGCGAGTCAATAATGAGATTGTTAATAACGTGGAACGTCGTAATAAAGTAGTTGCACCTGGATTTTGTTAGTATGAAAATATTTAATGAAAATCTAGTAGCCGTTAATGAAAGAAAGACAAACTTGAAGTTGAACAAGCCAGTTTATGTCGGTATGGCAGTACTTGAGATATCAAAAGAAGTTTATGTACTAGTTTCAGTATGATTTTGTTAAGGTTAAGTGGCCTGATGCAGAATTGTTATTTAACAGACACTGACTCGATAATGTACAAGATATAATCTGATGATATTTATCAGGAGTTTTACGATAGCCGAGAACTATTTGATCTTTCAGATTATCCAAAAACAGCGGATTTCACTGTGACAATATCAAAAAGGTTATAGGAAAGTTTAAAGATGAAACAAGCTTTGTTCCTATCGTCTAGTTTATCGGATTACGAAGTAAAATGTATTGCTTAAAACTGGCAGATAATAAAGTTAAAACACGAGCAAAAGGCATCAAAAGAAATGTAGTAGGTAAGGCGATGGGATTGGATAATTATAAGGCTGCACTATACGGATTTTCTGGTTATGTTGAGATGACGACAATAAAATATAATCGTCATAAAACTGAGACTGATGTTATCATAAAATCCGGGTTATGTAATTTTGATGATAAGAGATACTGCTCTGATGGCATCAACACATTTGCGTTAGGATATAAAATGTCTGATGTTGACATTAGCAAGGTGAATTTTTTACATTGGTTATTATAGTAAAAAATAGTGATAGTAAGATTTTAAGTGAAACATAAAATAAAAACAGCAACAGTGAACATAAAGAGGAGTTTCTGAGCCAACCATATTTTGTTTGACGATGATGATGATTTCCTTGATAGGTCCTCGAGTTAGGTAATCGATAATGAAATCGACGCTGTTGCCTGAACAAAGTTATTTTGGTATTTGTTTAGACTAATCCGGAGGAGGAGTGGGGAGGGGGATAAAAATCATGCTGTCGTCCAAAGTCAAAAACATTGTGTAGGTAAGAAAACCCCTTTATACTCACAACTCACGTCCATTTTAGTATTGTTATGGGTTGGTTCTCTTGATTATTGGTATTTATAACATCAGTACATTATATGCAAATTTACCAACACCGCTAACAATATATATAGGTAATGCTTTATACGTAAACCTCAGTATATGCATGTAGCCGCTGGGCAGCATCCTGTACAAAGGACTTTCCTTTCTCTGTTTGCTCTGGAGACGGGCGTTGGATTGTGGCAGTGAGTGATTGTCTGTTTAAACTTTGATGTAATCCTCAGTACTTTATCTTCTCACATCCTAACCCTTCAGATCTCTTTGTAGATGTGGATGCAGGTCAGTAACACTGCATATTGACTAGTATGCTGGTCTGTACAACTGGATTGGTTAGTAATCGCGGGAGCTGGTCAGTAAGACTGAGTATTTTGTAGTATGTGTGGGTTCTGTTTAGTAGCTTTGGGTGATGGTGAGTAGTTATCGATTAGTCAGACATCGTGTTGGTTAGAAGATGTGGGTGTTGGTCAGTAGATGTAGCTGCTGGTCCCTTAGTGTGGGTATTGGTCAGTAGGTATGGGTGCTAGACAGTATCATTGTGTAGTTGGTTGCTTAGCAGGAACGGTATTGGTTAGTAGATGTGGGTATTGGTCAGTAAGACATTTGTTGGTTTGTAAACGGGGATGATGGTCGGTTACACTGTGAATGGGTTAGTATACGTGGGTGCTGGTCGATAAGTAGTATGTGTGCTAGTCAATTAGACAGCGTGTTGCTTAGTAAGTGTAGGTGTTGGTAAATAGGTGTGGTTTCTGGTCAGTAGTATGTGGTGTTTTGTTCAATGGGTGCAGGTATGTTGGTCAATCATTATATATTAACCTGTTTACATTTTTAACATTACATTTCCCCTTGTCCTCGTACAGTTCCATAATGTTAAACCTATGGGCTAATGTTCAATTCCCAGTTTCCGTAAAACGACCCATTTCAAAACAGCGTTCTTAGTGTTAAATTCCGATTGTCCGTAAAACAACAACAACAATCCTTTGTCCGTCTCCAGCCTCATTATTACTAATGTTCCAAACTAACTGATGGAACATATAACACTAATTTCTCGGGGCTGATTTTTCCTGATGCTTTGGGTCATATCTTAAATACGGCATTTTTTATGAAGGCATTTGCTAACAGACAACATTTCTGTTCTAAACATGCCTTGCTTATCTACTATTCATGTCTAGTCATTTCGACCAACAACTGCTCTCAGAATACAAAAGAGAAATAGACACAATATTCGTTCATCAAATGCCATAGCATTCATCCTAGACAGTGCCATCAAGACCCAATCTATGTTAGGAGTTCATATTCTTGGATCTTTGGCGTCCTTGGGTATCGGCATGCGCTCTCTTTGCAACACTTACAATAATATAGGCATGACCGCCTGCAAGGGTCGATTGCTGCCTCCGGATTTACTACAGATCCCTTGTGTGTTTTTGCGCAAGTTCAATTATTTGCCCTTTCCAAATGCGCTTTATAAATGCTTGTCGCCTAAGCTACCAAATCTTAAGTTCAAAAGAAGAAATTTACATTGCTAATCCTTTTCTTTTTAGAGAGGGTGACATAATGTTTTTGTTTTTTTAAAAAAAAATATTTTATAACCAAGCAATTAGAATGACTGAGGGTGGAGCGTACCTGCGGACTTGCTGGAACATATGTAGGACATTCAAACTGAACCTAGATATGCACAAATTAATCTTTATAGATATAATTCGGATATCAGCGGCCGGCAGCGATAAATAAAGGTTGGAAGAATCAATCTAGAATACGTCATGCCTTGCCTAAAGTTTTTGATACTTTTTGGTGCGGACGCTAGAATACGACATGGATACGAAACTACAGAACCCTGCTGTACTATGCTCCATTTCACTCCAAATCCTTGTGACATAAACCATGAATGGCCATCAATAGGTGCAACACCAATGCAGGATGACGACAAAAGCTACTACATTTGTATCGGTTGCTAACCCACAGTTAGACTGCACTTAGAGTTTATATGGTGTTTCGCGTATCGACGCTGCGAAGTGACGTCAGACGTTGTCTCCAATAGATCTAGATGACGATGGAGAGAGAGAGAGAGAGAGAGAGAGAGAGAGAGAGAGAGAGAGAGAGAGAGAGAGAGAGAGTTTTCAGTGAAAAGCTAGGTACTGAACACTGCTTGTATTTATTGTGCCATCCTTTATAAAAAGAACAAAACTGCGAAAAGAAATTATTTTTTTATTTAGAAAAACCCATAAAATTCCATCAATGAAATTTACGTTTAGAAAACATTACTTCGGTGAAAACCAGAAATTCCTAGTATAGTCCTCTATGTTCAGTAAGATGCAGCTGTATCATGGCTATCCCCATGTTTTGGTGATAATATAAATTATTCATTAGTCTAATTAATGTATATGGTACAAATATCCAATTACATTACCTGGAAGAATCTTATCAGCAATGGAACAGAAAAGCTGGTTTGACTTTGAAAAGTGCTGATACATTACACATGTTTGAGTGCAAAGGATGGATTTCTTATATTTCCTGACTGATACTGGTGAGGAACGTTGGCAGACAGCAGTAACACTATGCTCGCTTACATGTTTACAGACTTCAAGTTACTATCTTTCATTATTTGATTATTGTACCACCAGACACAAAATGTCACTTTTCAACCCTAAAACAGACTTATGCGATACAACCGTTGTCGAATATAGATTTAAATAAATACATAATTATGATGAAATTTATTCAGTACAAACCCGTGTAGATAAACCGATTTTTAGAATGTACCATCCTCTCACCTGTTTTTTTTAATACATTTTTTTTTTTTTTTTTAAAGGAGAAATATTAATATAAGTAACAATATCAAAGTCACGTCCTTCTGGACACATACAGAAGCCTATGTTATACTTGTGAAAATGATAACTTGGGTAGTTTCTATAAAATGTTATATGTGGTTTGCATAGAATCCACATGGTACAGGTTCATTTGGCTAGACTGGCAGAATTGCATTCGGCAAAACTAACTTACTCTAACATAATATGACTGTGTCCCAGAAATTTAGCATTTCAAGGTAAATTAACGTTGGACTGTTACAAAGTTTTATATTCGAGATGTCTCCCTTCAGCAAATAATGATATAGCAGTCTTCCTTCAGCAGCATAAAGTTACCAAAAAGCAAGTCAAATTAATGTCAAGCTGTCCAAAAATCTTTCTAGGATACGGCGTGAATCTCTGTTTAACAGACTTTTTGAGCATATGGAATGACGGCCCGTCCCGTCCGTCTTCATAAATGTGAGACAAATTGATGTAAACTAGTCTTTATGATCACGTGATTAGTCAAAAGATTGGCTGTTTTCGCGTTATCTTGATAGATACTGCAATATTAAACAGAAACTGGGGTGGAAAGCAGGTGGATAAGGTAAAATATGTGACACGGACAAGAAAGAGAGATAATCTTATATAAATGAGATATAATCAGTGATCTGTCAATATATAATTTAGACAATGATCTTTTGTGTGACGCCAGGTATAACTATAGGGTAGGTAACTGAAATTGTATTGATGGAGAAAACTCGGGTGCTAAAACACCCTTACTTTTAGCTGTCAATATTTATTTTTAGTTTCCCCACCCCACGATATATCTGGCATCCCTCTGGAGAATATCATCGAACTAAAAGATACATTACTAAAATCTTTACCTATCTTCCGTCATGACACATTGAAGCGACCTATCTATTAGTACATATATTGTGACTTCATTCTGATCGTCTACACAAGCAAGACAAACTTTTTTCTGAACCAAAGTCCAGCATGTAGTGATTAGGCAATGCAGCTTGTTGTGAGACACAAGTCAGTGACTTTACGCATACTCGCAAGCATAAACATTGAGCAGGCCTCCTTTGCCAGCAATAAAGAGATGCCCCATTCCGTCACATGCCATACATCTGGGTCTGTCCAGGTCATCTCTGCGTGTCTGATACTCAAACATGTACTCCCCCTGTGGGTTCAGCACGATTATTCGACTCCGGCTGTAGTCAGAAACAAAGATGTTGTCGAACTGGTCGACGCAGAGACTTCCTGGAAGCCATGGCTTTGGTGTTTTGCCCTTTAATTTGAAATCTTTAATTGTTTTGCCACTTTGGTCGAAGATAATAACTGTGTTCGTAAGCCAATCTGATACTATGATGTGGCCTTTGCTATTTCCTGTGACAAAGACTGGATTTTTAACTTTGGACCCCTTGACAGGGATAATTTCTTGAACAAGGTCACCATGGATGTTGTAGATCTGGAAGGAAATGCTCCTGTTGTTGGCAACGATGAAATATTGGTCCATCATAGAGGCCAGTGGATACGAAGAACCCGTGCTCTCGAGTGAAATCTTTCGTTTGAAAGACTTGTCAAAGGAGATTAAATTCAGCGATAGTTGATCACTCGAGGCCAGCGTGTCGTGGCAAGTTGCTAAACTTATTGGTTTACAGTTGGCGATCGTTTCCACAAAAGCTCCTTGTTTGGTGAATATTTTGATCTTTCTGTTTTCGTAATCTCCCACTACAATGTAATCACCAGGAAGACAAGCTAGACCTGTGGCTCTTGCTTCAAATTCGTCCTCCTTTGCCGTCATTGACAAACGTTTTACAAGATGCAGCGCTGCCACGTGCCTTGATCCGAATTTGATTGGAGCCTCAATGTGACGAGCAAAATCTCGTGCGAACGTTAGCTCAAACAGGCCAATTCGATCAATATTTAGGAAGATGTTTCTGAAACGAATATCCGGTGGTTTCCATTTCATAGGAGACTCACCGGTTTTTTTGGACTGAAGGGCTTTCAATCTCTTTCTGATAATCGGTTCCAGATAAAGAATCTCTTCATCTTTCCCATTCCCCACTAGATCATTGCAGAACTTAATGTTGTCCTCAATGATTGAGTAGACCTGTTGTATTTCTTTCTTCTTTTCATTACATAACTGTCTTTGTTCGTCCATGCTTTGCCCAAGACTTTCAAGAATTTCTGCTTTTTCCTTTTCTATTTGATCTATTAACTTCTTTGCTGTTCTCTGAACTCCCTCTGCAAGGTCTTTTTCTCGCTTTTCAATATCCTCAAGTGTGATGTTGACGCTGTTTTCCACTTTCTTTAAACCGCCTAATTTTTGTCCAAGATTTTGTGCGTTTGTCGCTATTCCTGATCTTCGAATCGTCTGAGCTTCTGCGACAGCGGTGCAGCTGTGTCCTACATGATACTGCAATTGACATTCCCGACAGATGGGCACTAAACACGTTTCACAGAAGTACTTAATGATATCACTTTTGTGTTCTTTGCACGGAATGACCCGCTTGGCTCGAATTGTCTTGTCATGTGAGCCGGTTGCCACCTCCTCTAGTGGCTCCACCTTGTGCTCGATGGTCATGCGTGTCATACAATGAGCTTTGCTGCAATCATCACATAAGAAATCGCCACAATCAAGACAGGTGTAGATGGCAAACTTGTCTTTCTTCTGCAGCTCGCAAATTTTGCATCGGATGTCCTTGGCAGTCTTCGCTGTATATATTGACAGCAAGCCATCAGTGAAATAGTTCTTTTCAAATCCATCCTCACCATTTTCTGGGATACTTATGTCTTCGTCGCAGGTCGGGCAGTTGATGAGATCACGGGATTTGTTGCTGTCTAGAATTTGCACAAGGCACTTGCAGCAGATAGAATGAAGACACGGCAACAGTCGAGGATCTCGAAGGCAATCTTTGCAGAAACAGCAGTCAAGGTTTCTGTAATCCTGCAGCGCTTGTTTAGCGTTCATATCAATATTCTCGGACATTTTCACTGAAAAAAAAAAAACCAACAGCAATATACAGCCAAACCTATCTCACAAATAACCTGTATGAGGCAGTTACTTAACTAAAATCCCCATTTTAAAGGCTATGCGAATCATATACTTACTTCCAGTAAATAACTTAACAACCTGTCTTTAGAGGTCAACTTTCATCATCAAATATTTTATACGTGTGGAATTTAATTGGAACATTTTTAATTTGACAGGTTTAGTTTTTGCCTCCATTAAAACTGTATATCTAAATAAACAGATTTTAATAAGATATAATATTCAGACTTATATTGACAATACTTCGAAAGATGTTGTTTGTGACTCATTTGGGTTGTTGTTGTTGTTGTAGGGTTTAATGCCATTTTCAGCACAAGATATTCTATACATGGCGGCCAGTATAACTGGTGGAGGAAGAACCCTGGAAAACTTCGAGAAGAACCACCGACCCACGAGAAGTTTTCTCGCGTACCTACGTTAGCCAATCCTGAGACTCGAACCCACGCAGACAGAGGTGAGATGGCAGTGATCCGGAACGGTGAGCGCTTTAGACCACTCGGCCACTCGGGGCCCTATGATTCATTTAGCTAATAATAGTTCTTTCAAGTACAATGGATTCAGCAAGGGATTGGGTATGCCAGTTATTGACTGACATTATTGTAGAAAAAACCGACACCAAACAGTGCCAAAAGTGTATTTTTGTCGTCTTTTTAAATTATTTTTGTATAGTCAAAGGGCTTTTGACTCTTACGGAGTCTATGTCATAGCAATTATGTTACAGAGATATACAAGACAAACAATAAACACAGAAACGTTGAATTTACATAACTTCGCATAATTTTCTATCTAAAAGAAGTATTATTTCATAATTGTGGATATATTGGCGTATTGGTTTGAACCGCGATGTTGAAATGGCAGCATAGTTGGTATTGATCAGTGAAAGAAGGAACATGAGTTACATCGATTTCCTAATAGAAAGTGATGTGGCAGTAGATTATATTCCGAATAATTCATTGTCTCTTTATTAACAATAGCACAACAATAATGTTAATACCAACAAAACCGACGAAAAAGTAGTAATTATAGGCAAGCAAATGAATAATGAACTAAAATGAAGGAATCATCTAATTAAAAAGGATGGGCTCTAACACAAGGAATGATTTTTAAAATTTATTTTATTTGCTTGTAGGTGCTCGTTTGTACTCCTCCTGATTAAAGCCGTATAGTTTCAGTATTCGTAGGCGGTGTATCCAGTCAGATTCCTCTTCTTTCCTGGCAATTGCAATTAGTAAACTAACGCTGAATGTATGTTCAGTGGAAGTTTTGCCACTTGACATCTGTTTTTTCGTTATCCAGTCTGATCTAAGAAGATTAATCCGTTAGTGTTGTGTAGTTTTTCGGTTTTTCTGACAGACTGGATGCCAGTAAATTTTACTCATGACTAGATACATATCATTCTCTGTTTGCATTTTTTTAAAATTTGAATCATGTATGCTCAAATTTTTGCTTGTCACTATGCTAGAAAATGTTTATGTCTCTACCATATTTTGACACGTTTCGTACCTGTCATTACCACATGGTCCAGATGTACCAGCGTGGTTTTGGTTTGTGATTGGCATTAACTTTGCTATGATTACGATGTCTCTGTGTCTTTTCCGGTCTGGAATAGACTACAACTGGTTTGTTTGGGAGGATTAACTTTAGTGTGTCACGCGATTCCATGATGGGACATTGTTTCTGTGTGACCTGACATACCAGTTGGTTGACTGGATGGTATATCAGAATTAACGTTTTCTTTAATCTGCAATTGTAAAATTTCATTGCAGTTTTCTAGTTCGGCCTTCTTTGTTGCCTCCGCTATTAGGTCTTCGTCGTAATCTTGGATCATCAAATGTTCGCACAACTCCTCAGACATTTGTTTGGAATGTTTCGTCGTCTGGGCAAATTCTGTGCATTCTCACTTCCTGACTGCTCCACGGGATATCCCAAGTGCAATGATTTGGACGACAGCACAATATCCACAATTTTGAAATAAAACTTCTATTATATTAATAATCATGCAATGTTTTGTAAAAAATGCAAGGTTCTCTTGGGTGGGGTTGAGTGGGGGTGGGGTTGTTTTCTCTTTTGCTTGTCTTTTTGTAGTTGCCTTTGACAAAGGCTCATTAAAAGGCAAAATCGCTTAAGCTAGTAATAAAAAGTGAACAAGCAGTTTTGTATTCTTATCGTATATCTTATTATTTTAGCTTTGTTGCATGAATCGAAATTTTTTGGCTCATTTTTTTGTATGAAACATGTCGTGGCAAACGCTCATACGCTCACATGTCACTGCCTTTTAAATATGGCATAATTTAAAAATCAGTGACACGTGGGCATATGAATGGGTTGATAAAACGTCTGACTGTCCGAACTTATTACAGACCATTTATTTGTTTATTTCCAGTTTGATGAACTATTAGATTGTACGCTTATGTCAATAACTCTGTTTTAGGTGATGGGGATTGGGGGTGAGTGAGAAGCAGAGCTGGAGTATCAGCAACATCTGTGCGTCCTAAAGAGGTGTTCAAACATAGGACTGACTGACATCGTTGACGTCATGGAGCATTAATGCAGAACAAATATTATATAACTTTGTGTGTGACTCTGACTATATTACTAACAAGAACCATAGCAACGGTTTTGGTAAATTATTGCATGTGATTATATTTTCCGATGTATTTTTGATACTATATACATACATACATGCATGCATGCAGACCGACCTACCTACCACACACATACATACATACATACATACATACATACATACATACATACGCACAATTATATATCCTTGCAATAATACGTGCATGGTTTTTGCTCCTACACTAGAACATTTGCCCCTGGTCTGCGCATATTTGGCAGGCGACATTTGACGATCGGTTTTTTCTTTAATGTTGTTACATTTTGAAAAATATAGATAGTTTGTATTTTATCAAGATGAATGTGCTTATGGATAAATTATTTTATCTTTAATATTAAGGTCCGTACCAGATTGCAAGAGTTTGATTTCGTGTAAATGATTTAGAAATTATGTTCCTGTATTTTCTGGTACAGTTAAGAAAGCAGCACAAATACTCGTATACATACTGCAGACAGACAGACGCATAGATAAATATACAAACATAGAAACGGACTGAATGCAAGTGTACATACATACATACATACATACATACATACATGCAGATTTATTCAAGTAATAGCTGAAAAGTGTGGTATAATTGACACGTGCTAGTCCTCTGAAAACATTTGTAATTTTAATACTTGTCATTTCTCTTGAAATGTTTTGTAATGTACTGACTTAACTTGATGCAGTCTATAAACCTTTTCTCCCCACACATGTTACCTTCACTGTTATTAAGCATTTACCTGTTAATATTAATTAATTGTACATGTACCTCATATATTAATTTATATTGACCTAAGTATTTATAAACTTAATTTGAGTTTGGTTTAAAATCCAATTGAAGTAAAGGGAGTAAATTCAGTTGATTTTGAAATTTGTGGGCAATCAGCTATTCCAGACTCCAGAAACTAGACTCCCCTAATATTTTGGCAAATGTTTAACAAATAAAAAGACACACACACACACACACACACACACACACACACACACACACAAACACACACATGAGGCATGCCACTATTGACGGCATGCCAAAAACTGTATAATCCTTCGGCCACCATCACACTCAACCGCCTCCATAATTTATATATCACTATTACTTTCTAGTAAAGTGAGGTCAGGGCAAATTTTATAAATTTTTATAAACACCACAGAAATATGAATTCTGCGAAAAGTTACAAACGAAAGAATGAGAATGTTTCTTACCGTTCACTCTTCCTTTCTCCCGGATTCTTATTTCAGAAGTGAATTAGCCCATTATTGGTCCCAATCGTTGGTAGCAACCTTTATTTCGGCGATAGCTTAAGTAAATATGGTGCTAAAAGGGGAATTGATAGCGACGTAAAGTCATACCCACTAAATTGACGACATACATACCTTGATAAGTTCGTGTTGGCGATATTCACCCTGTATTTCAAATCGAATGTCTTGCCATGCCAATCAATATTAATGTGGCAAAGGCTTTAAGACTCAGTTTGTTTTAATCACCACCTCAAACGACGCTTGTAACTAGCATACCTAGGAACAATGCTATATATTCCAATGTAATCTGGTGTGTATTATTACGACTCTATGGGTCTTAAACTAATTCATAGAGAAGAGCAAAAACCAACAAGCTTTGAGAAAATTCAATTAATACTTTATTTCCCTAGAATACATAAGTGAAAATTTAAAAAGAACTTGCAGTAATGCGAATTAAATCCCAAAAAATCCATAAGGTTTTATCACCAGTCCTAATGAATACAGTTCTAATTAAATTCCAGTGGTATTCCAAAAAAGATCCAACGCTGAAGGTGCTGACGTGCCTGCAATCTCGAATGTACTAATGGCCTGAAGTGTGATGATGTGTCAATATTGTTTTGATGACTCACAATAATATAATCCAAGATATCCTTGTTTGAATTCATTATAATTCCAAATTAATGTTTCTGTCCAAGAATATGATAGACGAACACTTTGTATTTCCAGTGAATAATAATTTGATTAAATATATAAATTCTATCCCATATCAAAATACCGAACAAAACAATAAGAGTGAGTTCTGTTCAGATTTTATCACAGGAATGAATAATTTCTCAGGCAAACAAGATTATAAAGCCCTCTACTTGACTTAGGTCACAATTAGCATTTTCTAAAACAAACTATTACTTAATGGAAATTCCATTCCAGAAGATTCTGTTACTAAAATTATAATAACATTTTAAAATAATGTCCTTGACTCAGACCATGATGATGATCGTAATATTTAACCCACACTCTTATAAAAATATTAGTTATGTATTATTTGTTTACCAAAATAAAACATGCTAATTGTATTTAGTCAGAAACACAGTGAACTTGATTCTGGACAAGGTCAAGTACAAAATACAATTATCCAAAGCATATAATGAATTAAAATAACTAACAAACAATGCAAATTAAATATGCATAATAGTTTATTGTCTTAAAAACCTAGACGTGCTTTTGTAAGTTTTGTCACAGCAGCTCCATGTTGGATATATTTATAGTGCTTGACAACTGATTTCGGATCTTCACATGGGATTTGTGCTGTAACAGGCATAGTGCAAAAAACATTCTACATATTATCATGCAGTCTGGTATTACCATTGTCACATGAACATGACCTTTTATGGATTTAGTTATAGCCCCTGACTGATCTTCCTTCTTTCTTTGGTTTCTGCAGGATAGCGTTACCAAAATGTCAGCAAGATCTCTCACGTGGCTTCAGATTGATGAGATCTTGAATGAATTCGAT
This sequence comes from Megalonaias nervosa, assembly GCA_016617855.1. Lineage (NCBI taxonomy): Eukaryota > Metazoa > Mollusca > Bivalvia > Unionida > Unionidae > Megalonaias > Megalonaias nervosa. Next base: position 87,809 of record JAECUM010013221.1, on the reverse strand, counting down.
CTGTTGCGTTCTGAAATAGTATTTGTATGGATTATGGCCCTTGATTGCCCATCCTCCATTTTTATGGATTATGGCCCCTGATTGCCCATCCTCCTTGTTTGATTTCAGCAGCATATCATTATTAAGCTCTATTGTATTTGCTGCTGTATATTGCTGACACTGTTAATGAGTTTGATGTCCAGAACTCCACGACATATTTTAAAGGAATTATGGCCCCTGTTAGCCGGTCCTTCTGTCTTTGTTCGCTGCGGCATAACTTTACAAAGATTTGGTGGATTACATCCAAATTTAGCATGCCTCTTACATTGATGAGACCTTGGATGAATTTGATTTTACATGTTCTTCATTAGCATTTAGAAGAGTTGTGGTTCTTGATTGTTCGTCCTTCCCACTTTGCCCTCCGCAACATATCTGTTCTAAAGACTGTAGGATTTTAATCAAAGTCACAATGAGCCCCTATATATAGAAAAGACCTTAAAGAACTTGGATTTCCTGCATTCTGCATCACATTTAACTAGTAAAGATTATGAGAGAGATGGATTAGTCAAGTTAAATAGGAATAAACTAGAGTCATTATTATTATTTTTTATCATAATCGCGAACTGAGGTACAAGAATATTAAAACTCAGATTGTTTCAGCTGGGGTTCAGTTATAGGACCGTTATTATTCCTTGCATATTTCAATTGCCGACGACAGTTCTCTCTCTCTTCTCTCTCTCTCTCTCTCTCTCTCTCTCTCTCTCTCTCTCTCTCATACTTACAAGGAGCATACGATGCATTTTATAGGATAGAGACTTTTCACACCATGCTAATAAGAATCAGCGGGATGGTATTTTTGAAAAAACGCACGATTGTGTAAAGTAAAATGAAAATGTAACAAAATTCAAAAATGGAATTTAAAATATGCAAATTATTGTATTTGCACATTATTTTAAGGACTACAATACATTTTCAACAAAAGCTTTTGTCTAAATGGAATTTGAAAACGATTTTCTTTTTTATTTCACTCACTCACTTTGTATAATTGAAACGAAAATCCTATGTTTTTACCTATTTTTAAATTGTTAATATACTGCTAAGTAATAAAATATTTCTCAGATAAGCCAACCGATACCATGTTAAAAAGGAATAAAGCAAAATTTGCAGCTTGTGTTTATGAATGTACATGTTTAGAAGTGATTGCAAAATTAGTGATTCGCTGAAAAGCGTCAGTCGTCAGAGTCGTTAAGCAGAAATAACGTTAAAATGTAAATAAAATGATATTGAATTGTAAATCGCGAAATTCTAAAATAAATACTATTTGAATAATTGATTAAGATCAAGATACAGACAATATGAATTAGTAAATAAAGAACGACTTTGCACATTTCCTATTTTTTTTAAAGCGCTACAATAATATAATTTTAACTGAATGTTGGACGTCAAGATACGTCAGTATGTCAGGGGAATTAACTCTGCATTCCGCCAATGACGGTTTATTATAATATTTCTCTATGGTGTTTCTCTGGAATGACGGTAACATACTTATTTTTTTCAGTTAATTTTAAACAGTTAATCATTATCTCATTTTAACGACTTTTGTTTTTAAAACTTCATATTGTTGATTTTGCTATATTGAATATTGTAAGTCACACTCGGTTAGCAATATCATCAGAAATTAAAGAATATTTATAAATTTTAAAAAGTATAAATGTAATAATTGTCGTGTAAACAAAGCAAAAACTTGCAAATTTTAAGATGAAAATAAACTATTTCTAAATGTACTCAAATCTATACTGGTGTAGGCTTCATTTATCAATCCATCCCGTCCTCAGATTGCTCCTCGACCGATTATAGGTGGCACCCGGGTATCTACAAAAGGGATCAGCTACATACTACTCCCGTACAAATCGCATGATCAATTTCAGGAAATATGAAAGTGGTGGTCTGACTTATGTGAGTTTTCCTTACCTACGCTACTGGCCTCTTTCACGACAATCATCTGTTTTAGTGATTATTGGGAATTTTAGCAATTTCTTTTGTATCCTGCGTAGAGCCATGATGTTGTTCACCCTCAAAATTGGGCGAAAAACTGCCCACGATAAAAATTGTATTTGCCTGGCAACTGTTCATGTGCAATACCAAGGGAATGGAGTTTTATTACAAAATGTGGGCACGCGAATCTACGGTCACACATGCAAGCCGGAGAACTGCCACTGACCAGTAAACAAGTGGGTACGATGCCAGATTTGTTTTAGCCTGCAGTGGTACGGTGGCTGGCAAGAACAGGAAGGCCACTTCAACTGGATCCTGTTTTACTAAACGGCAAGACCTTTTCTATTCCATTGTAAGTACAGTTGTAACTTCTGATATCGTTTGTGTGTAGGGGTCAATGTAGGTACCCATGTCAGCTATGTTGAAGGCCGTTGCCACTTTAATTAGTTCTTTTCATCTTTGAGCAGTTCACTTGTGTAGTCTCGATGTGCGTCATACTTGTCGATACAAATTTCCTGCAAGTGCTTTTGAAACAGGATTTGTTAGGGTCTTTAGGTCTGTTTCTGTCCGTATTTCATCATGGGTTTTTTTGCGTTTTATGCAATTTTTGTATTTTGTATCAGGCTACGCATGATATAACCTCCAGCCAGCGACAGCGCCCTTTAACGCAAAAATGTGGCTTCGCAGATAACGGCAATTAGTGCGCAAGCAATTGTACTCCAAAACCGAGAGTTTGTGCTGTTAGTTTTACAACAACGGATCCTTCTGTTCGAAGGCTAACACACGAGGGGCTGTTTTAACCTATTATCGTTATTTGGCACAAAGTCCCAGTCTCAAAAAGAGTGAGTTTTCCTAGGCAAAAGGCAGGATAGCGTAGACTCATCATACTCTGAGCGGAAAGTCACCACTGTCATGGTATTGCTATGGTCTTCACTGGTTTTGTAATAGCAATCACACCTGAGTTTTTGCAACAGTTTTTTTTCTCTACCCTGCCAACCAAAGCTCGATAACACATAACATAGGTTGGTCTGGGGTGATCTGCATGGATACTCTTGCAAGAGTAGTTTGTGCTCCTTGTCAGGAGCCTGTTATTCGATTTGATCCTGTATACCTTCACCTTCAGGTTCCGCCATCGAGTTAACGGCACAAAGAAAAAATTGTTAAAGTGGCTGAAGCTGTTGCTTAACGTTGATACCTTTGTTGTGTACCTGGAAATATCTCCTGGGTGACAAACTTTGTGTTTTTCAGCGGCAAAACACATCTATATGCATGAAATGTGTAATTTCTTCTCATATGCCAAACTGAAATTATATACTGTTAACAGTGACAGTTCCTTTAAATTCTACAGAAATACTAAATAGTCTGCAGGAAAAAGCACTGATTAATAAAAACGGAATATAGACATCGAGTCTAATCTCGTTGTCCTCGTTCATGTATCTTCAGTAATAAGTAGTAGCCAAGCGCACCTGATCCGTCAGAGATTTTGTTAATTGCCTTCAAAACAACCAAGAGCAATATTTATTTCTGGCCACCTCGTTGACGGCTTCTAGTGTTGGCTGCGACTGGGGTGCTAACTTGCTTAAATGATTAGACCTTCTGCACCAAGAAGATGCACAGCATCCTTTATAACAGTGGTCTTGATAGCATCCACTGTACGTGAGGCCACAGTCGTGTCGGTAGAACTGCGGCGCAAGCAAGAAATCCAATGGCTGTGGATGTCACTCCTCACTATACCCAGAATACTATATTATTCCGTTACCATAATATACACGATAAACAATCGGATTGGTGTTACTTGCTTCTTAATGTAGGGCGGTCCCTGATATGCACATCAATGGTAAAAATCTCCTTGCGTAGGTAAAATCGCCTTGCGTAGGTCTAACAGATTTCCATTTTGGTCCCTCATTGTTAATTGTAGTTTATTAATGAGATCCACGGAGATGTTTGTAGTGATTTGCATTACACCCGGCGCTAGGTTGCAATCAAAGCTTAAGAAAACACCTCTATCCCGGTTAACATCGTTTGGTCATCCCAACGTCTGATGCAGGCTTTTTTCTATCTACATTTGCCTGAATTTATTTATATCTCTGTGGAAAGGGCGGGCTCGTTGGCAGTATTGCTAATTATGGTGCCGTCGTTATTTAAGGCTGTAATCTGTCACTGGACTTCCTGGTTAATGGCGCCTATCTAGCAGGCGTCCGTTGGCAGAAGTAGTTCCTTCTATTATTTTTCTTTGTTAGACGAGTATACGAAATAATTGTTGACCGAATAGCCTTCTAATAGCTGTGAGCAAAGTTTGAGCAAACTATAGCAAACAAGCAAGGACTAAAGAGCTTTCTCGATTATGCTCCCCGTGGATGCTACAATCGTTATTAGAACGTTAATTTCTCTTTGAGCTCGCTGACACCATCTAGGACGGTTCGAAGATGGATTGAAACCTCCGCTCGAATATGGCTCAGTATGTTATTCTATATACAATATAGTTCCATTGCACCAAGGTGTCTCTTAAAGCTCATCAACATTCTAAATGCTTCTCAATTCGTTATGTCATCTTATGGTAGACGCAGAGAGATATCGCCAGCCTTACTCTCTGGAGAGTGGTTGTCACATCGCATTTTCCAGGAGCTCTTTTTGGCTTTTAGGAGGATAAAAACAGTTGGATTTTTTTTCAAACTCAAATGTGGTTTCTTCCTTTGCGAGCTGACATGCGCTTAGGAATGTACTTCTATTTAAGTTTTATTTCATCCTTTCCATCGAGCATTTTAGTAAATACCATATCTTCGAATGACTTCGAAATGCTTTGCACAATTCGCAAGATACTATTCAAATACTTAACGCTTTATTAAGACCCGACTTAAACTGTATTGGTCCTATGTTAGTAAGGTATATGATCGCAAAGCAGTATGGTTCTAAAGTTGCCTCATGAAATAACTGGCGAAACTCCCTCTTCTTTTTCCCTTCTTTCATTACATTGTCATTGACTATGGCGTTGTCTTTGTCGAGGTCTAGGTTGTCAGGACCTGGGGCATCCTCAACGTCTGAGATAAAAGTTACAGAGTTGATCATACTAAGGCTCGTAAACTGTGTTGACAAGCAACGTAACCTTTTCAAAGATGGTAGCATTGCTAATAGAACTTAAGAGGACATAGCAATTTAGGTTTCCACGCTAGGTTCCACCACGTACAGTTATCATCCAAAGTATTGGGAAGTTTAGTAACTGCTGTGTCTTTCATTTGAGCTTCATAGTGAACGATCTTATGTAGTCGGGTAAATGACGCTCTGTTTGTTTCTTATTTTGACAACGGTTCAAAAGTCAACGATGTCCATGCAGTATGTAATGATCCTGTTTTTATGTTGTTTTGAAGCAAAATGAATCGTCTTTGCCGTGCACTGTCTGCGCCAGGGCAGAAGAATGGTATTGAGAGAGACGCGCTGTAAGTGTAGGTAAGCGAGGAGTGTTGAAGAAAAATGTCCACAGTCACGGCACAAGCGTGGCAAGGCGGTGACATTGTTGCCAGACTTGGAAAACTGACGGGGCTTCCCGGAGCGAGTATCCAAGGGAGCAGCATTTGTTTTGTCAAAACTACTGTCAGCCGGTCACAGGGCTTGATATTCGACTGGAAGCTGACGGGCGGCACAATCCCGACGAGGCCTCGATAAACCTTATAGATGTCGCGTCCCTATCATCATGATATGGTATATTTATGCATCAGCGACATTAGCAACCCTCAAAAGGCCAATATTTACCTGGTTCATGATCTAAACAGCATTAGGGGGTCTCATATTGGTGAACGCCTTGATCGCCGACTCAATAAAGGTGGCATGAAAGTTAGGATAGTGTGGAGTGGGCGATTCGAACCCTCTTTTAGAAAAAAGAAATAAGCTAACACAATGGCATCCTGTCCAACATGTACTATAGGCTATAGGCAAGGATACTAGAGGGAGTTGCTGCGATTAAAAAGATGGCAGGTGCCTACAGTGTCTCACGTGATCTTATCAGAGTATCTCCATAAGCAGGCGATGTAGCAGATTTACCTTCGGGCGCCTAACAACATTTCGCGGTGACAGTTTATCGTTACAAACCCCAACGAGGTGTACCGGGCCGATATCTTGTTTCTGTATCACCACAAGGTTGGGCGACGCACGTACAAATACGCGTTGACCGTGGTTGATGACCCCAGCTGTTACAAAGCGAAGGAGCGCAAGGAGGCTTTCAAGGTCGTCGACGTGTTGGCACGTATCTACAGTCAGGGTCCTCTAAAATAGTCCAAACTGCTTCGGCTTGACCCCAGCTGGGAGTTCGTGGGTGCAGTGTCAAAGCTCTTATCTCGGCACGACGTACTGGTACAAAGTTTCGATGCAGGCGTCCACTATTTGGAGCGATTTAACCGTACTCTGGCTGAACTGCTGCTTGGGTTTTAGTACCTCTATGAATTGTTGTTTCCAGCTAACGGCGAGCGTCATGCACCAAAGCGTAGAAGCGAGTGGGTATTTAGACTGCCTGACATTTTGACTGCCCTGAACGGTGAGGTAACGCCGCCCAAAGACAAGAGACATTTTATTACGGACGGCAACAAAGTTATCATTGAAGATTTTTTCAGTCGCAAAGGCCTGGTTGGCTACTAGTCGGAGCTGCGTGTCAGCCTTACTCTCGGGGCAAACCAGATTCAAGCGTAGTCACTTTCGCTGGTTCTCTCTGGCCTTGACAAACACAGAATTGTTCAATAGTTTTTGAGAAGCGTTTCCAAACTCAGAGATAGAATTAATCCGTAGCTCTGTATACTTCTGGATGTACTGAGTCATCCAAGCGCATTGTTTAAACTTTAGTAGTAAGTGAGCCTTTGAGACACGCATGCCCAGTCTAGTCTACAGATGGAGGTTGTGGTATTGCACAACGTATCTCTTTTTATTGTGTAGCCTGGGGACTAACTTCTCGCACTCAGTGATCTTTATTTTCAGTTCTTTCACCAACATTAGCTGGTAGTTCCTCAGCCAGCTGTCTGACACGCATACTGCTTCTGGTACAAGCGGATAATCGCTGTGCGTATCATGCAGCTAGCAGGGATATTCAAAGGCGGATGACCAATTATTTGGTCCGCCTGCGCGATCAAAGCCGACGGTTGGCAGGCATTTGTGGCATTGTCCTTTCAGAAAGTGTCATTTTGATTTTTTTGTAACGTCCAAGTATATGATTTGTGGGTTTGCTGTTATCATCGTCCAAACATTTCAGATTATTGACCTTGGCATGTCGGCAGATGACCAAAGAAATCCTATTCCGGATCCCCTTCTTTATAAAGAGGTGCCGATTAATGGCGCTCAAGCTTTTTTGTCCTTCTTTGTCAGGAAAGCATCCCAGTTCATTCCAGTGGTAGCAGAAGCAGTACGCCGGGTCTTGATCACATTTTTAGCGAAGTTGACCGAAACTACTCAAAGACATCTTATCCCATTGGGTTTCTTTTTTACACTTAAATGCCAGCCAAACTCAATTGGCTGTAAAATGATCCAATCGGTGAAAGCTCAGTTTCGTCAAATCGAGCCTAACTATCCATATACTCGTACAGGTTTACACTTTTGTATGATAAGGTCAATATCACAATCCATGTAGCTGTCTGCTATGTAAATTGCCTGTTTGGGTTCAGCTAGTTTTTCCTAAGCTCTTGATCATAAACTGTAGGGTTTGTTTTATAAAATGCAACTGCCCCAGTAAGAATGTCAGATACCTTGCCGTGTTGTTCGGAATGGCGCTGACCATGTCCGTCATGGTGCTCCAACTGTCTGCAATAAGAGGTGCCCACCGTACCTCACAGGTTGTGAATCACTTCGGACACTTTTGTTTCCTCTGACTTGATCCAGAGGTTGAGATTGCGGCCTCTATGCACTACACCTCTGTTTTCGCCAGTACAGTGACTGCGGTACTTGACCCCAGTCCGAGGCCATCAGTTTTGGCCTTTTAGTAATCGTACCATGCCTTCAGCATTCATCTGTATTTATACAGGTGTTACGTGTAGGCTCGTACAAAAGTAACAAAAGAAAAGAGTGAAGTCAGCAAGCTTTGTAAATTTTAACAAAACAATTTATTTCCCCAGAAAACAAGGTAAAATATGAAGTACTACTTACGGTTTATGAATATAATCTAAAAATTAATCCTAGAATTCAAAAATATAAGTCCTATCACTAAACAGTTCTAATTGAATCCAGGTTCGAATCTCGATGAAGTTCCAATATAAAAGGCGATGACGTCAGATGAGATCGTTGCACTGATGGCAACAGTTCAAGGTTGAAACACAATTTATAATGTTCTCTTTAGAATTCCAGAATAAATTTCCACTAAATGTCTTTGTCCCAGACTTTTATATAAAGAAAAGCACTTGTTTTGTTTTCCAGAGAATATGAATTATAAAATCCAAAAAATAGACGAACTTCAGAACAAACTGGCATCAACAATAAAAACACCGTGAGCTCTAAGGTGTAGAAATACCACTGAATAGATCTACTAGCAAATGGCTGTTTTCACCCCCGATTTTAGATCACATGGTGGCTCACGTGCAGGGGCTACGTGATCACTAATTTGAACAGCGCAGTAAAAAAAAAAGGCCAATTATCACGTAGGCAAGAATAGCCCTATCTAACAAACAGATTCCCACACTGGAAATAAATTAAAAAAGAAAGGCTGTTTACAACTCAGCTAACACGTGCGCCGAACATGACCTTGGTAATAGCCAATCGTTTTCATTCAATGTTCACAAACGTCTCAACCAAGGTGAGCTAAAAATAGTGATAAAGCAACCGTGACGTTCTAATCAGGTGAAGTGAATTTCCGAAAAAAAGATTGAAATCCAGTGAAAATTATCATTACAATAAACTATGATGAAACAAAAATAAAATAAAAAAGAATTTAAAACTAGCACACAAGTAATTAAATAACATATACGTAACACAGGATTCTGAAACATCTTTTCAGATATTCACCATCAATCGCTCAGTACTTTGAATGAAGGTTGCCACTGCATCATCCCTGAAGCACATCTCTGTATCCTTGGGACTCCGTAACATCGAACAACAGTATGGCAGTATTATTCTATGTGATGCAGTATTAGCACGTTCTCATTGTCAACTGGTCGCTCAACTTCATCGTTCCTTAGCAGATAACATCTTCATTCATAGAGTAGCTTGTCACGACGACTATCACCTCATTAGAACCCTCCTGTTTTACAAGGAAAGCCGATAGAAGAATGCTACACGTTAAGCCAACCAAGCCGCGGTAACTCTAGCATAACTTCTTCTATCAGGCTTTGCTCTATAGCGTTGAGAAACGCCATTACATCTTTACCAAGCCAGCTGTACTTACGAACCTTTTACCTATAATTACCACGTACCATCGCCGTCGACATTCACTTCTAATTGTTTGTCGAAACATTTCAGAGGCGTGTCACGACACATGTACTCGGCATTTACGTGTATATTATAAGTGCAGAAAAGTTTGTTTCTAAAATAATAATTAATTTATTACTGTGTACACGCGCACATGGCGTTCCATTGGCTACACAGCTGCCTGTTTCCAGTAGCATCCTAATTCTTCCTCATCACTGCTCACCTCCTGTCTCGACTATTGAATTCCTTGCAGCTCAGAAATAACCATAGCGAAATTCGTTCTCGCTTTTTTCTCCGCTCGATGAAGTCTTGTCAAAACATGGTCTTTGCACCCTATGCATATCAGATGTTTCGTTCTAACACCCCTACCACATTTCCAATTAGGCTTAACCTTTTGTTCTTTGAATTGTGGAGCCAATAATACATATTTACGTATTTTGTTTTTACACATTTTCGTTTTTGTTTAGAGTCGGTTAAGCACCTGCATTCTGCCCATGAACCATCTCCGCTTTTCTAATTTAAATGTTCAATTAAACCACATCGCCAGCCCTCTGCGTGGCAGCCTCGGGGAAAAATTGTTTCCACCTTTGTGTTTGATGTTCCACTCTTCGAGCAGGCGCCTGCATTAAGTCAGCACAGACTCGCGGATGCAAATATTTTCCAGCACTTTTTGTAAACCATATTTGACCCCACGCGTGCCTCAAAGAAATATTGGCCCCAAATCTCATTCTATCACTATTTTTATGCAATGAACTGTATCGGTGATTTGCAAAGCATCATGGGGGAAAATCTCACAATATCATTTATTTGTAACAATTTGTGGACGACAACATGACGCCATTTGATAAAACCTTTAATATTCACATCTTGATAGTTTTCGTCCAATATGCAATATATCGACAATTGCACCCTCTATGGTTCTGGTGTACCTACATGTACAAATACCAGAACGTTTCAAGATAGATTCCATAGGTTATAATGGATGAACAAACTCACTCTCTGAAATATGGAAATATGGGAAAGACTGATTTTAAAAAAATGCGCATGTTTATTGGTGCACGTACGGCAAGAAATTTACCTTGATCCATACATTTCCACCTATTCTGAAATAAAGTGGTCTTGTTGATATAAATTTAGGATTATATATCGATAGATGCTTCAGCCGTAACTTAGTACAATTAAATTCGAATCCTTAATTGACAATACTGCAAAATCACTTGGGTTTTTGTTGCAAAGTATGAAATGGAGTACTTATAGCTACTACAGTGTTGTAAACTCAACTTTAAAATTTTATTTTATACATTCGTATATTCCTTATGCATATTAATTGAAATTTCTTTTTAAATTATTGGAGTGTGTGGATAGTGGTTTTGATTTTCTTCTTTTTGTATCAGCCGGTATGAAATTAGTAAGAATGATGCCCTGTTTAAACAGCATATGATGTGTTCAAAGGCTTAGCTCTTTTCAGAGTCTAGTCGACCAAGGTTTCATTTTTGACAAGCATTTGACAATCATCGCATACCCAATCAAAAGGCCGCCAAATACCTCTGTATGGTAAATGAGGTTTCAGAGGTCTTTGGCGTAAGTTGGTGCAGACATTGTTTGTTTTGCAATTATTCCATATAAAATGTACCGGGAGTGTGTCTAATAGTACATGCAGAGAACATAACACGGCATCGTGAAATCTAGCTTTCTCGCTGCCGCTCCAGCCACTACGGCTTCAACGTCAACGTTTTTCTCAGTTCAGCATTGTTTCATGATAGCATCAAATAGTTAACCAGCAGCAACTCTATCTGGGCTTTTGACCTTAAGACCTGCATCACTACTTGCTGATGGCTTCGTTTGGACTTTGCGGGTATCGACAACAGTACCGCTGATGGTTCGTACGCATCGTTTGTTTATGTTTAGACTCTGCTATTGTTTCAACATGCCGGTAGTTCGTTCCCAGCTGCAAGTGGTTCAAGTACTGGGCCGTACCTAAAGCAGAGGTGGCTGCAGATGCTTTTCAAAGAGGCCTGGATTAGCGGATCCTCTGTTATGACAACGATGGCCTTCCTAACCCGAGGAGAGTAGTTTCTTCTGTTGACCTCATGTTGATGACATAGCAAACTTGATTTGGTAAATTTACCAATGTCTATCGACGTAATCTCCGCGTCCTTGACATATTCCTCCGCCATTATTTTAACGTTTTTTCCCACTACTGATATCGCGCCTGTCAGTGGGCGTAGATGAAGTTTGGGACTGCCTCGATTGTCATCTATAATTTGTTGATAAGGGTTTTGTAAAATTGCTCAGTATATCTGTGAAATCAGTGGTTTGTGAAGGGTCATCCATGACTATGACTATCGCCTTTCTATATTTCGATAGCAAATTTGGTTAATATTCTACTTGGTGTAGCTCTTGTCTAGTGCCGCCCTGAGGTGGTGAAACGCTCTGATGTACAGTACAGCAACCCTTCCAACGTACTGCTGCCTAACCATGCATTCAGGCTCACGATTTCGAATCCACATAATTAACAGTGATAATGACCACCCTGCCGTTGTCGTTGACCTTCAGCTAAACTCTAAGGCAGTCAGAGAGGCCGGAAAAGTGGTAATGCACGTTGTCATTCAGCAGCTCATAGTCGAGCAGCATAAAGAAGCTTGTCCCAATCGAGGGAACCATAGAAGCGTCGGTCTAGGTCACATTAGACAGGTAGACAGCGTTGGTCCTATTTTTCTCAATCAACCAAAGAAGTTTGTAAAATCCTCCCAAATATCGGCGCTCTAAATGCTGTCCAGCTCATTTCTCTCAAGCTTAATCTTATCTTCTTGAAGATGGAACGGTCTAGGTTTTTCTCTATTGCCCGATAGGCATTTGTGTCTACGCCTGATCCTCAAATCAAAGCAATCGTAAACTCCAGCCAGGTTTTAAGCATCTGACTTTGGTCTATGATGCTGACAACCATGGCAGAAAATCGGTGGAGTACCTGCCCAGAATTGTCGGGTCAGTGGTGTTCCATTTGCTGACCAACGCTCGTACTTGTCATCACGATTTGCTGTTGTTCCGCTCTCGCTACGGATGGAGGTGAGAAAGCTCGGCGTTCTGCGGACAAACCAAATTGCTAAAATCACTACCGCGATGCCGTCCGTCTCGAGGCGCCCACATGTTTAATTTATTATCCTCGCACGAGTATTACTTTGTGGCGATTGTCGGGGACGGACCAAAGCAGACCTCTTCATGTTATGTTGACTGTGGTTGACTGTGGTTATTGTGTTTTGCACTTGTACGGCATCCTAAATCAATTATCTAAACCAAAAACACAAAAACCAAGTAACAAATTATAAGCGTTGTTTCGGCCGCTTGTTAGTCACACATTCTGGTATTTTTTCAAAGCTTTTCATATTGATTTTATTAGGCCTTGTAGCTTACATAGATACTAATTACAATAATTTCTCAGGACCAAATTTATTTTAAAAAAGACGCATAAGGCACTATTTTAAAGAAGGTTTAATGCTCGAATCTGTATGATAGTAATTTTCGCATATACACCAATATTTCCAGACATGCAATGCAACTTTGGTGATGATGTCTAATTCTTTACTCTCAATGTACTAATAGTTTTGGCCAGAAAGCCTATACTACAATTTATTCAATTCTTAGAGAACTTAGGGTTTTCATACAAACTGAAATTTTAAAAAGAATTTTGTTGTAGTGCTACTTCCAGATAATTCCTTGCGATAATCAGCTTTTCACACACTAATTCGAGGCGTGATATAACTCGATTGCACGCAGTTTTTAGATTCGGACCCTTTCCTAAATAGGACGGATTTACATAAGCTAGTAAGCCGATAAAGGTTCAAAGTCGCTAAGAATGATTTCTGATTACACAAATGATATTTCACCTACAAGACCTTTAGGATATAGAACTATCTAAGCACCACATCGTGCGTTAACATGACCGGTCACGCAGATGTTTAGCTGGTGAGATATTTATTTTCATTATTCACAAATGAGACATTTGTTCATGTCAGTGCTTTAATTAATGGAAATATTGATGAAATCTCCAGATCAGATACGTCATTGACGTCGATGAAACTGCTACTAGGTTGTACACAATAGAGCTTTATTTGCCACCTATTATAAATTCCGTCTCGTGCTTCGCAAACTAGTTAGGTGACTCACTGACGTCATTTGTCTCGTAGCCTAATCCATGTAGTTTTATTGGTGACTCTATACAACATGCCACATATCCTGCGAGGGCAACTGTTATTTACCGTATTTCCGTATTGACCAATAGAGTACTGTGAAACCTATCTTTAGAAACACTGCCCATAAACAAAAATGAAAAAAAAAAAATGTTGGAGGACAAAGTCCCTGTAAAACAGATCTCTTGAAATTATCTGGATTTCAAACAGGTTTCCAAAACATATCCAAACAATAAACCAGTTGTTGGACAAGTCTTGGCGTTATCACAGACACGACTTTAGGAAAGAACGTGAATAAAAAGATTACAGCTGGATATTACAGTTTAAACATCTATATATTACCAAATGCACGGATACGAATTAGGTTAAAGGGGTTTCAGTGTAAATATAATTCAATAGTTGCAGCTGATCATACAAGTACAACCAACATATTTTGGGGATGATATAAAGATAATCTAATATAACTCCTTTAGATGATACAACCGTCTGAAAAAATATGCTATTCTAGAAAATAGATAACACAAATACAATGTAATTTCAGCTGTTTTTATTAATCTAGAAAAATGTAACAAAATTATAAACAAAAATATTTAATTCTTTCATAACATTTATGCAGGTATTTATTGAGCTACATGTCCTTACATGAAATTCATGGTGTACGTGTGTTTTATCACACAATAACGCAATAACTGGTATACGTTTGCATCATTATCACCAATAAATATATAACGACGTAAAGTAAAGACTAATTACAGTCAGCAATACCATGGTTATATTAATTATCGCACAGAATTGAGCAAAATCTTTCTTACGAGAGGTTCAGTAATAATAATAATAATAATAATAACAATGACAACAGCAACAACAATAGTTTATTAGTTTAATATTTTGAATGATTGTACTCGGATCTCTTGTTTACATTGTTCAATGGAGACTGTACCTTCGCGAACATAAAAGTATTATTCCAAATTCATCACCTTAATTGTTACGAGGAATTTCCACATGGGTTTGGGTAAATTACCAGTGTTATGGAATTCTAAGGTATTGTTTTAAGTGAGAATGCACACATTTTTATATTCAAAAAACAACATCCACATGTAATCGATGCAATGATGGTTAAAAGATGAGCTGCGATAATATGACTTCAATACTTTGTTAGATAATAAGTAACTTTTGAAGAAAAAGGAACAAAAAGAAATGAATACTGTTTTCTATAATCAAGGGAAGATGCGTCACGGAAAAAATCTTGGTGTTGTCCGTTACATGATAAAAGTTATGTCACAGATGAAATTTTGATTTTTTTCATAGTAAATTTATGACAAAGATGAAATTTTGATTTTGTCCATTATATAATGACGGTTGTGTCACAGATTTTGTCCTGCATATAATGAATGTTACAAATTAAAGCACACTATTCCGTTTATTCCTCATTGCCGCAGCAGCTTTGCATTGGAACATAATCAACCAATGAATGTAATGTCAAATTCAGTTTAAATCACCAGTCCACCTGTTGAATGAAATACTAAAACAAAATCGTCTACAGTATATACGTTAAAAACAATTAGAGCATATGTCAAACCTAAAGTGTTATAACCAAAGAAAATATTGGAGGGACATATTTTAGTGACAAAAATCTTTAGGACAATGACGAAGAGAGGCCGTGTTTGCGTTTTCACAAATATCCTTGACTATATGTATTAATTTATCTCTTGGGCTTTTACGATAAAATTTATTAAACTGCTATTTTTAACTGATTTCTTTTGTAAAACAAAAAGGAAGAAGAATTTCGAGAAAGAAAAAAAAAACATATGCACAAAACATACTTATTTAATTGCATGTTTTGATTTCTCTTAGGTACATATGACAAAAATAAAGAAGTTTAAAATTTTAGTAATTTAGACGATATTAAATATACACATATACATGTATTATCTTCATGTAAATGGAACAACAATGCATCAAATTCCAAAAACGATCCATTTCAGTGCCAGATATATTTTGATATTTCGAGCAGAGTGACAAGTACACTGTTTATATTGTTACAAAGAAGGATTTGATCATTTGGCAGCCCTAGCATAAACGAAACAATACTAATTATTACACTAAACCTTCATAACATCAATATATATATTTAACTAGAAAACTTTAAATTGGAGTTCTCAAAATTTAAATTTGTGAAATCGCAATCCGTCTATTCATTTTCATTTTCAAAGTTAAAGTTATAACGACTTTTGCAAGTTGTGATATTCAACAGCTACGTGACTTGAACAAAGTATTCGACTGATTAATGGTAAATGGCATTTGTACTTTCCTAGCAATGACCCGGATAATAATCATTCACCGGTACCAAACACGCCATTTTCGCAATTTTCGCATCTCTAATTAAATGTAATGACTGGCTATGACTGCTGAAATATTGCTTTCTAATGAAATAAACATTCATAAAAATCGAAGTCTCATGATCAAGTACAAAAATGTCAGATATCCATTTAAGATAATGTTCTGTGCGTATTCGTGATCTTTTTCATGGCGTTATACTGCCTGGTAATTATTTTCGAGGAATTCGGAAAAGCAAGGTGATGTTACTTTGGGTATTAGGCTTGTAGCATGATGAGATAAATGACCTTGGATTTAAATATGGGAAACCGTTTCTTCGAGTGATAGAAAAATATTCATTCCAATACAAGCTATATATTGACAGGTATTTTGACGCATTGAATAATTCTAATGAAGTAATCATATCTGTCGAGTTAGCACACCTCTTTATCATACCCATTTCTTTTTTCTATCACATTCTGCAAGAAAACTTTGCGAAATCTGGTCTGACAACGTAACTTAATTTTACCCAAGGGCCATAGAGTAAATAAATTGTAAGATTTTGTTCTGGCCAAAACTCAGAAAAGACGATTCACACACATGAACCTAACTTCAAGCTCAAAGCTTTCTACATTATCGACAACTGATGAAATCATCAGAACAGGGCTTATTAAAACTAGAAGTTCGTACAGTAGTTTTTTCTGCGTATAAGCGCATATTCAAAGACGTAGAAAGAATAAAATAACGATGATTTATTTTTTTATTTTCAGTTTACAGTCAATAAAGCATGTAGTTTCTTGATTATAGTGAACACGTACGCTTTATATATCAACTGAAAAATTTATATACGTTATCATATTTACTAACGTATGAAATTTCCTAAGATCATGAAATTTTGATAAAAGAAAATAAGAAATGAACGATATCCATATATATATATATATATATATATATATATATATATATATATATATATATATATATATATATATATATATATATATATATATATATATATATTATATTATATATTGCTTCTTTTATGTTGGGACATAAGATCTGAATTCTCTTGATCAATTCACTACACGGAAAAATGTCTCGGTACTAAGACAGTTGGGTATAGGTTTAATAGATGTGGCGCTCTACAGTTTCGTATTTTACATAGGGTTAGATTTTTAAAGATATAGAATTTCTAAGGTTTTCCTCACTGGTTTAAGTGCGTTTTTTTTTTAAAAAAAACCTCGTATATTTTAGGTATTGTTTAAAGAACTTTTAATTCCCTTTATTTTGATTTATGATTGATAAGTGTAGTATGGCTTATGGAGTATACAGCTTCAATTAACTTTAAATGTGCAGCTATAAAAAAAAAACAACCTGCTTGCTCCGCTTGGTCATTTTCACTTCCTGGACTTCAGAGTTAAATTGTAAATAAAACAGCCGATAACTATTTCTTTTTTTACATTTTTTAAATTGGCAATTCATTCATTGCACTACAGAAGCTGGTATTATAGTCGTTTTCCCTATTTTAATAACTGATATAAGTTAGTGTACTTTAGGCTAATTCAGCCTGATTTTCCGAGCACATGGGAGCAGTAATTTTAATTAGCTGTTCACTTAGATCATGTTCAATTTCCATAAGTACAATATCCAAGCAAACTTTAGCTACAGTACATGAAAGTAACATAGAGGTATGCCAAAATTCTCTCCTCTGGACATGTTGCAAATGCAAACAACTTCACCTTACACCTGTCACTCTCTCAAATGTTCATCATATCTGTAGACCTCCTCCGAGCACTACATTATGATGTCAGGTAAATTGTATGACGTGCCAAAATGAAAGAAGAAAAAAAAAGAAAAAACATCAAATAATGCGGAAAAGAAACATTCCTACTCACATTCGGCGAAACCATTTCATTTAATTCGTCGTTTTAACATACAGAAGTATGGGTTAAAGCTCATTATTGGATATACCATGCTTTCACCCAAATACACCATACAGAAATTACCAACCCACCGTAACCCATTATTGTCTTTTTTCAAATCCGGCCACATCAAAATATAAGTTACATACATACGTTTACATAAAAAAATCATTTCCCCACAAGAGAACTCTACCATTCATCAGTCAAATATCAACGCCTTTGATGCGCACATATTCCAGTGAAACAGAGTATTATTGTTTCATACCACATAAGAACAAATGCGAATTTAGTACCCCAGTCACTGAAACCATGCTCGACCTCCATAACTGGTGGAGAAGAAAATACATGTTTATAATGAATGTCGATGTCGTCATGCAGGAGTAATTACATATCTTAAACTTTAATTGTTGTTCTAAAATATAACACTGATATAGTTTAAACAAAGTCTATCCAATCCTGATAGAATGCTTTTCACCGTAGCTCTCACCAAGAAACTTCCAGACGAAATTTTTTGATCGTTATGGGATTTTAAAATACTGGCCAAGTATTAATCTGGGTGCCCCCCACCCCACCCTCGCAGAAAAAAACCTCAAACCTCACGTCTAGTCTAATCGTAGCTGTATAGGGTTGTACGAATTTTAATTTTCAACATCCGTAACTTTTGATGAGACATCACTGCGAGCGACTTTCAGTCCGGTTTGTATTGAATCAAACATTTAGGGTCACCTTATCCAAACATGTCCAGGTACTTTAACATGAGTTTTACCGTAGGTGTTTATCTGGGAGTTTAGATAATGACATTCCAAATGGATATGGATGTAGGAGGATACAAATAATGTAAATAATCGCCATTTAAAGGTATGTTTAATCAAATTCTTAAAAAAACTACACCAGTTACTGAAATAGTCAGTACTGAACGCATGCAGGACCTGTACGACGTTGACTATAGTTTAGATATGAAAATTTGAAGCAAATAAATAAAAGATACCTGATTATCTGAAACAAATTAAACAATTACGAACAATATATTTTATTCTTGTCAACTCATTTGAACTCTCCTAACAAAGCAATTGAAAAGCAACCTTTAAAGAGATAAAATTCAACACAGAGAAGCAGCTGGTCGCGAAATATCTTCTTCAGTCATCGGTTGACCATCAGGGCTCGATGAAGTCAATCCTGCGCTGCTCTTCGCTGATGGGTCCTCATGTGGCTGATGAGTCCGATACGAGATGCGCATGTCCTGGAGCAGTGCTTGCACTGGAGGCATGGGTTGGTTCTTGACGTTGAGGCCTTCCGCGTACCCTGGCGTCGGCGACTTGCATTCTATGGGCTTCCTCAAAGGTCTTGCACCCATTACGAACAGCTGCACGCCAGCCAGATCTATCCTTTATGAGTACTCGAGGTCTCTCGCAGATATCGAGCAGCATCTCAGGCTATCCTTGATGGAGTCTTTGAATCTTTTCTTCGGGCGACCAAGTTTTCTGTGCCCGCTAGATAAAACTCCATACAAAATCTGACGTGGCATTCGAGACTCCTCCATAGTGATGACATGACCCGTCCACCGAAGCTGGGCTCTCATGACCATCGCTTCGAAACTGGTTAAGCCTGCTCTATCCATCGCTTCTAGGTTCGTCACTCTGTCTTGCCATCTGACGCCCATAATCCAGCGCAGGGCTCTCGCGTGGAAGTGCTCAAGCTGCTTGATGTGCTTCTTGTATGTTGTCGAGGTCTCACATACATATAGGAGGCTTGTTAGCACAACTGCTTTATACGCCTTTATCTTGGTGGACAGTTTGATATTCCTGTGACTCAACACACGAGAGCGGAGACGTCCTAGTGACTGACTGGCGCTGCTGATGCGTGCCGTTATCTCTTTGTCTAGTGATCCATCGGAAGATATGATGCTTCCAAGGTACTTGAAGTGATCGACAGCTTTCAGCTGGGTGTCTTCGATAAACACAATCGGGGGGCGAGCTATGGTGCCTGGGACAGGATGGTGAAGTATCTCTGTCTTATTCGGACTGATAGTGAGTCCGAAGAATCTCGAGGCTTCCGCGAAGCGAGTAACGATGATCCGGAGATCTGCTTCCGTATGTGCCATGAGAGCACAGCCATCCTCGAAAAGTGCTTCAAGAATAAGTTTCTCGATTGTTTTGGACTTGGCATTCAGTCGGCGAAGGTCGAAGAGAGAGCCATCCATCCAGTGTGTACTTTATGTACACTCCTTTCTGGAGATCACCTGTAGCATGGTTCAAGACACATGTGAAGAAGAGGTCGAATAATACTGGGGCGAGAACGCAACCCTGTTTCACGCCATTAAAAACGTTGAATGGCTCAGAGACATCCCCATTGTAGAGAACGAATCCCGTCATGCCGTCGTGGAAAAGTCGGATCATCTTAATAAACTTCCTAGGGCAACCGAGTCGTGCTAGGATGACCCATAGTACATCTGTGTTGACCGTATCGAAGGTCTTTGTGAGGTCTATGAAGACACTGTAGAAGTTCATGTTTTGTTCAATGCACTTTTTCTGTATCTGTCTCACTGTGAAGATCATGTAGATCGTGCTCCGATCGGGTATGAAGTCACATTGGGCCTCCGGCAGTATGGCTTCCGAGACATTACCGACCAGATGGTTGAGAAGGATGCACGCCATAATCATTCCTGCAATCGACAGGAGTGATATGCCTGGATAGTTACCGCAGTCACCTTTGTTCCCTTTGTTGTTGTATAGGGTGACAATAATTGCGTCTTTGTACTCCTGTGGCATGGACTCCTCCTCCCAAATGCTGATCAGGATATTGTGCAGTGCATCAAGGGCATTAGGGCCAGCTGCTTTGAAGTGTAGAACATGAATTCCAGAGCTGGTGCCCTGCCAGAGCTGATCATGTTGATGGCTCACTCGACTTCTTCCGTGGTAGGGGCAAGTCCAGGTCCGAGATAGTTGGCTTCGGAACAATTGCGTCTAACACTGTAGAGTCTACAGTGGAGGGCATGTTCAGTAGGTTGGAGAAGTGTTCATTCCACCTTTGGGTGATACCCTCTTTGTTCTTCAGCAGAATGGTCACGTCAGAAGAGATTAATGGGGTACTGCAGGCTTTCGACGATCCATAGAGATCTTTCATGGACCTGAAAAATTCTTTCGAGTTGCTAGTGTCTGCGTAATGCTGGACTTCATCTGCTTGGCGGTCCCACCAGCTATTCTGCATAATGCGGAGTTCTCTCTGGGCTTTCATCTGCAGGTGTTTGAAGCGATCACGTTTTCAGACTGAGTCAACGTCGTTCTGCCATTCTATATAGGCCTCTCGCTTTTGTTGAAGGAGGATGCTTATCACTTCGTTATTTTCGTCAAACCAGTCTTGGTGAACTTTTCTTTTGGGTCCTAGGACGATCTTTGCAGACTCATTCATCATGTCCTTGAGCTGGTTCCACTTTGAAGTTGGGTAACCAGTCAGAGGTCCGTACGCAGAATGTAGGTTTTTAATGTGAGCTTGATACTGCTCTCTCACCTGCTGATGGTTCAGCCTTGCAGTGTTGAACTTGATTCGGGTAAGCTTCGTCTTTTTGCGCTGTGGCTGGACGATGTTGAGATCAAGGATAGCCCTGACTAATCGATAGTCCGTCCAGCACTCGGCTCCCCTCGAGGCTTTTGTTATCCGTACATCGCGGACATCTCTGTTATGGACGATGATATAGTCAATCAGATGCCATTGTTTGGATCTGGAATGCATCCAAGCCGCTTTGTGCTTGTTCTTCTGACGGAAGAGTGACTTCGAGATAGTCAATTTAGTCTCTGCACACATCGTCAGTAGAAGCAGTCCATTCTTGTTCATTATATATATATATATATATATATATATATATATATATATATATATATATATATATATATATATATATATATATATATATATATATATATATATATATATATATATATCTGACGAACAAACTTTGAATTCAACCAACAAAAATGTACATTTAAAACAACTTAACATAATATGTGTTAACTGTAACAATCCACTAAATAATGACCAGATATACATCAGTAGAAAGAATATTTGATTGACAGTGTATACAAAGAACATAAATTGGTACACCAGAGGTTGAGAGAATCTCCACCTTCTGATGTATTCGATTCTTACAAACGTCGTTCTAATTACGGGGCTGGCACAACTGAATATCTGAAAAAATGTCATCCGATGAAATTTACTCAGTGATGACAAGTTATGATAATGGAATGAACTTGTGTCTAATTTCGAGACAGTACGAGTCAAACAGAAGAAGGAATAGTGAGATTAAATCAAATACAAGATTTCACGTGATATGAATTTTTATATGCTCAAGTTCAAAATAGAACATATACAGTGTGCTCTCACTATTCCAGACACTTTAAAAATCGGGTTTGAGTTAAAAGGGTATGACTCCTGAAAACATCAAGATACCATATATAGTTCAGATTCAAAAGTTAGATTAAATTAACGTTGATTGTGACGATGATATATATTTCTTAACTAGTGACATGGTGATAAAAAGAGGTAGCATTGTTGGTTGCAAGAACAATTTGAAGAAAGGTCATCAGATACATTTTCAACTAGAAATCAAGTCTGATATAAATACAGACATAGCAAAAACATATATCATCAACACATAAAAAGTCTATAGCAATTCGTCAAAAGATAAACAGCAAGAGAACGTGAATAAGAGCCATGTAGATAATACGGAGAAAAATGGTGATAATCTTGTAATGACAATAGCATATAATTTAAAAGAAATAGATGATGAAATGAATAAACAGTCGTTTATAATTATGGTTATGGTTACAGGAAGCTGGTGTAATTTATGTTTTTTATTATAATGTTTTAAATTTTTGTTTCTGTATGTGCACATTTGATCTAAACAACAATCCAACTAATGCTAGAATAAGCAGAATGGCATTATCTGCCAATAAAGACACAATTTGTCCACCTGAATTCAAGAAAGCCGGCATATTACATTTCCATTTATACCAGGCACTGGTATATATTCCGCCACCACCTGCAAAACCTTTCTCAAAATTTGTTATGGACAGATCAAGGATTACTCCTGGGATATATAGATTTGAAATACTAGAGTCATTTTCAATACCTTTTACTTTTAAACAGATTATATAATCGTAACATTTTGATTTTTATGTCTTCTAAAGTTCTTTTCTAGATCTGCTAATTGCCCCAACGATGCTGCGTCCAGTCCTTTGCAACAGTTTTTGCATTATATATTTTTATTTTGCTTTTCATATGCATCTGTTTCGTTGCTTATGTCTTTTCATTATGATCGTTAAACGTTTGTCATAAGTGTAAACTGTGTAATTTTATATGTTACAATTTTTAGTTGACTACTCTCACAGGATTGATATAACCTTTTTATTCTCCAATCTCTTGTGTAGCGAATAATTGCTTCACTGCAGGTGGAAGTTCTTCACTTTCGAATGTTTTCTAGTAATCATCGACTATAGTGCCTGGTTGTCTTGCCTCCTGCTCAAATGGGTCATATGAGGCAATTGTTGGCATCTCTATTTTTTTTAGTGAATTCATATTGGCTGTCTGATGGCAACGGCTGTTTGCGTTATCTTTTTGTTTTAGGTGGAAAACACTCTAGCTTAAAATACAGAGTTAACAAATGTTTGTCCTTGAGGTTTTTATTCACAGTTGGTGGAATCCACGTATTTCCCTTCTTATTCTACATTATGTGGAATCCATGCATTTCCGTCTCTTGTCTAATACTATATGTTTGAAAAAGTCACTTCCATCTTTTAGCAGAACTAATCATTCTAATTTGTCTACTCGTATTATAAATTTGCATTGGTTATTTGCCTTATTCTTGGTATTAAACTTTTACTCAGCAATTTGTAAGCAGGTTTAATTAAATTATTGTGTTTCATGTGTTTCATCTATGCTGGTGTTGTATTTAACACATACTTTGTTATCATACACATGTAAATACAGCAGTTCAAAAACTTTCTGTTGATTGGTTGGAATTATTTAAGTATAGTACGATATGTTGTTCTGAATGGTTATATTCATAAACATCTGTCATCTGATCTTCTATAGAGTGGGATTACCTTTGTATGCACTGAGCGTTATTTTGATCAGACTTAAACACATATGAATTTAAAAATTCAACAAAGGATAAGCATAAACACTGCCGTCTGATCTTCTTTAGGGTGGGATTACCTCTATATGCACTGAGTGTTATCTTCATCACACTTAAACACATATGATTTTAAAAATTCAAAGAACAAACATAAAGTTGAAAAACAAACACAAGAAAGCAAAACACGAAACTCATGTATACATTTGCCTGAGGAAAGTTACGCAAAAATCGGAAGGTGGTGAAAGTTAAACTAAAGAAACGCATAGGGGTTACAAATCACCAGAACAGGTAACTTAGCAAAAGAGGAAACATCCATGCAGAATTGTACTTGGTGAAAAACTTGGAATTAGTTCACAGGGGTAAAAAACATAACCCCTAAGCAAATATGTTACAGGAAAGACAAACTAAAACTGTAGGAGACGCACAAGATGATACAAGTTCAAGTATGTATTAATTGATCGGTGGTGGCATTGTTGTATCAAGTTTGGTGTTGATGTACACAAATAGCACTGTATTTTCAAAACTAGAAACGAACAACCAGTTAAATTACTTACTGTACCAAAAGAAAATACAAATCGAATTCCTGGAATGGTGAAGAGATGCGTACAATTTTATGAAAATCACGAAATTTCAGATCAGTAAATGGCAAGTGAGAGAAACATACATTGTTTACCAAGCAAAGATGATACAAGTTATTTAACAGTTTTCTGCGTGTTTGAAATAGCAATATAAGATTTTAATAGCTACGCCAACAAGTGCTGAGTTAAAAAAAATGAACAAGTAAATTATTCCTGTTTCTTGATCCATTTAATACTTTACTATACCACAACACAATGCCTTATGAGAGACAAAATAATTAAGTATATACATAGCATAGGCACTAAAAAGTGTAGTTAAGTTCTAATGGACTTAAGGACTTTAATTACATTTCAATGTTAAAAGCATGCCAAGGACAACTGTGAGAAAACTAAACAAGTTCGTGAATTTTAAACGGACACCTGACTTTACCCAGTCACGAGAACAACCCCAAAAGCCTGATAATTCTTTCACAAATCTTATTTATAGCTGTCATTGTTAATTTCATGCATTTAAGAAAAATATATAATACCATGTACACACAGTTGTATTCAACGCTGTCTTCACACGCTCGTACCTTTAAATCTACTTCGTCAGTCCAAGATTTTATATTCTCTTCGACGATTTAGATTTGTTCTTTGTTAATATACACTGTATTCGTATTAATTTAATCCAGTTAATCAGTTCGTAAATTCTTCTGTTGTAAGAAGATATCTACATGGAGAAAGTATAAATAGAACACATGTTCTTTATTAAATTCGGTCATTTTACTTTTCTTTGAAAAGACAGAGCCAATAGGCACGATTCGTCCGGTTATGGAAAGGTAACTTGCAGTAAAAAGTCCAATCATTTTGATCAGATAGAACTATTTCAGAAAATACTTTATAACCTGCGCCGATGTGTTATATTATATTATATTATATTATATTATATTATATTATATTATATTATATTATATTATATTAGAAGTAAGATATTGAATTACTATTAAGATAGCATGATGCATTTGAGCCTATAACTATTGGCATTACGTTTCAGACCAATTTCAGAGAATCATCGACAAAAATTCTTTGCACCGACATTGAGAGTAATGTATCAGAAATTGCAGCTCCCATGTACAATGAAAAAGACTACTCTGAATGATGACGTTTAGCTAAAAAGTATGACTTTTAAAATATGAAGTGAAAAAGTTCGATAGAACAGAATAGTGTTAAACAATATGCAGCGAGAAATAGAAAGAGAGACAGAGAAGTGGAAGTCCTGACAGTCCACATTATTCTCCTCCAAAGAACAGTTTCACAAGTAGTCATAAATTTTAATTTTCAAAATAATTTCGCAAGATAATGGTGAGTCTGTTGTTAAAGTGGTACCGAAAATCAGTGGGATTCCTCGCATCTAAACAAGTCGCATTTTCTTCTTTTGTGTGAAATCGTGCATCGAAGAAACATTGCTAAAATTACACATATTATATTTTAGTATTTTTGCTGATACCCCTCTTAAAATGTGGAAGATCGGCTTCTTAAAAGGTGGATTCTGATTCATCGCAATGTTGAAATCTGCTGAACCTTTGTTGTCATTCATAGAAAAGTGCTGTATGTGTTTTGGGAATGAAGGTCAAGGTCAAAAGCTATCGATAAAGGGTGGGAATAAAACCTTTACTGGACAAGTCAAAGGATGTTATTAAAAGCTAATCAGAAGTTAGTTTTGTCTTGGTTATTTATCGAGATTGCAGTTTCTCTCTCTTTCTCTTTCTCTTTGTCTCTGTCTCTCTCTCAGTTTCATAGACGTTGTTGATGAGATTTACATTATTTCGCGGTTATCGCAAGCACTTCCATTCCTTTGTTGTTTATAGAGGCTGTGTTCAGTTGTTTTTTTTAATGTATTCATACACAGGGAAAAGATGCTCATAATGAATATATTAATGTATTGTTTGAAACAGAATTCCAGTGATTATGTCGATTAGGGTCTAAAAATTATTGATAAGGATTGACCGTTTATTTTGTTAAGTGCAGTGCAGTACAGTACCAACTCAGAAAAAAAAAATGAAAACTATATGATCTGCGTCTTCGCAGATCATGCAGTTGGTACATCATCTTTTCTTTTCATGCTGCATTAACCAAAATAAACTGTACGATCTTTAAATAATTCAATTTTATACCTCTAAATGGTGAATAATATTTTTTGGCCCAAATATCCATTTAATGCAATCATTCTGACGCCATTTTTCTCATGCGTGAATGCATTAACAACAGCTATTAATATCCGTAATTAGCTCATAGAGAATTAGACACGGTCGCGCCTTTAGGATGGTGCCAAACGATACACTTTAAAATTATTTGTTCTGGTCTTTTATCCCCATTTTTCGAGCTGGTTCCAGATCTCAGATACAGTGTAAAAAAGAAACAGTTCTTAAAGATCATACTTAATTCAAAATAATGGCTTTTAAAATTAAAGTTAAAACTTAGTTCTTTTAAATTTTAAATAACATCCAGCGAGAGAGGCGGACAGACAGAGAAGTGCAAGTCTTGACATTACACATTATTCTCCTCCAAAAAACATTTCGACAAGGAGAAAAACATTTTAACATTGTTAAAAACAGCTGAAAAGGTCACAGTGAGTCATTATTAAAGACGTACCGAAAATCGGTGGGCTTCGCCTCGCGTTAACGCAAGTAGAAATTCTATTTTGTATGAAATTGTTCCTTGAAGAAAAAAAATTATCAGGTACACATTCTGTTGAATTCCAATTCCTATTTACATCATACTGACTTTATATTTTATCATTTTCACTTACTCCCCCTTACAATGTGGAAGCTACCCCTCTAAAAAGTGGAACCCGGCCCTGTTGATCAAAAAGATGGCGGGAATAATAACTCAGCTCAGTTGTGATTAATAGGAAAGTGCTGAATGTATTTTGGGAATGAAGGTCAAGGTCAATACCCACCGATAAAGGGATGGAGTAAACTCTTTACTGGAAAATTAGAAATATGGACATATGCATGTCGTGCCTGAATATGTCTTTTGAAAATAAAATAATGTTACCTTATTTCTCTCTCTCTCTCTCTCTCTCTCTCTCTCTCTCTCTCTCTCTCTCTCATTTTATACATGATGTTGATCAAATTAACGTTATTTAACGGTTATCACAAGCACTACTCCCATTTCTTTGC
Source organism: Megalonaias nervosa (assembly GCA_016617855.1). NCBI lineage: Eukaryota > Metazoa > Mollusca > Bivalvia > Unionida > Unionidae > Megalonaias > Megalonaias nervosa. The sequence goes on along the minus strand of JAECUM010013221.1, from coordinate 60,167 downwards.
TGTTCACAGAGGCATGGTTTCAGATATTATCAACACAAATTTGCGATTATGTTTATATTCTTCGATACAGACCAGTATAAATTTCATAAATCAGACATAAAATCAAAAATTTAAATAAAATTCCAACTCGGTTTATAACATGCTGTGATAGTCGCTCGTCTCTAATTTCAACATGGGTAAATATGGTCATTTGCGTATTTATCTACTATATATTGTTATGTATATTTAATTTGCATTATTTGTTAGTTAGGTTTTTTGTTAATTTTTTTATTATTTCATTACATGTTATTGTAGTGTAACATTGCATGTTGGACTTGACCTTGTCCAAAATTGAGATCATTTTTGCTTGACCTGAATGGACTCTTCTTATTTTATTCTGTAAACAATTAATACATAGCGAAATTATTCTCTGTATTGGGGCTTTAAAATTAGAATTATTATTAATAGGAGCAAATATGTTTATTTGGGTCTAGATTTAGGTTTTGGAATTTCCTTTGTGTATTTGACATAGTCCAGGTTCTGGTTTCTAATAATAACTAATAATTTTATTTTGTACACATCAGGTTCATTCTAAAAGGTTATTTTCCATTCGGTAATAGTTCTTTTTAGAAAATGTTCATGGTGACCTGAGGTCAAGTAGAGAATTATATAATCTTGTAACTGAGAAGATTTTTTTCATGCGTGCTTTAAGTTCATGCACACTCAAGTTGTATTATATGTTATGTCCAGTATTAATTTTGGGCTGGAATTTATTTTCTTCAAATTATTGAATTCAAGTGATTATATTCTCTGGAAATACAAAAGTGCTCTAATAAAATTCTTCCTAGAGACATTCGTTGGAATTGATAGTGAATTCAAAACTTAGAATTATATTACTGTGTTTCAACAAAAGACTGTTGGCACACCAACACTCTAGAAGCTATCACATATACATCTTCACCTTCAGTTTTGGATCAATTTTGGACTTCTACTGAATTTTATTCCGGTCTTTAAATTATTAGGACTTGTGTCTGTAATTTTAGGATTATTTTGTGATTTGATTTGCAATACCGTAAATTCTTTTTCTAATTGTTCACTTTGAATTCTAGGGAAACAAATTATTTGTTGAATTTTACAAAGCTTGTAATTTTGTATTCCTTTCTGTAATTTAATTTAAGAGAATAGACTCCTAATAATATTTCATTTTGTTTAAATTGTCTTAACAGGGAGCTGTAGGTATGATGATTTTACCTACAAGGTGTCAAATTCATCATGTTCGGTCCAATGCAACATACGCATATGTATATATTACTTTCTAAGTGCTGGTATTAGAGCTGGGTACCGCGAAAAAGTTTGTACAGGTATATCTCAACGTACCGCGATACGTACCACGGTTTATAGGAAGTATATTAGGGACCAGCAAATCTATGTTCTGGGGCACGAGGAATCAGGTCACAATTAGTACTTCCAGTTCAGTACCCACGAATATAGTTCTAGTCTATTTTTAGAACATTTTTTCCTCTGTCATTTTGGTGGTGTCAGAATATGAGCTTATCTTGTGGTTGTCTGTGACTATTTCGGCGACAATGCACAGTGAGTAACAAGGCCTTGGTGATGATCCGGAAGTTGAATCTGTGTTCCATTGCATGTTGCTTTGTTTACAGTCCAGCCTCTCAAAAAAATGCCGGTGAATCTTTGACAAGAACTTCACCTTGAACTCATCTTTAAAGATATTTTAGATTAACCTATTATTTGTATTGAATGTCAGACAGTGGAAAGTTCAGTACTGAGAAAAAAATGTAGAGAATATAAAGTAAAATTAATTGTGTTCTATGTCCAGGAGCCTGACACATATTTGTTTTATTCCATCTGTCAATATTATATCCATTATTTTATTAGAAAAAGATATGAATTATCTTGAAAGAAAATAAATATTTCAGCTGAAAAGAAAATCACAGCCGCCCCCCCCCCAATTGAATGGCCAGTACCTCACCAACGATGAATTTGCTGTGTGTATGTTAATTGTTGTATAAGTTGCAGTCTAAAAGCAGTAACTACAGTGGGATGATTACGACACCGTGCTGACATTAAGAGTCTCTTTTATACAAATAGGAAATGTTAATACTGAAGTATACTTTTGACATTTACGTAGGCTAGTAAATAATTCAAAGAATATGTGATTTTGTTGTCTTCTTTTAATCCGAAATTTTTCTGAAAGTTGAATTTTGCCCGAATCCTTTTCCCAATTCATTTGGCCTCCGCGTTGGCATACGTGATGTGATGAGATTTAAGGATCATAAATAGAATTATATTTGTCACTATTAATTTGTGACAGATACAAGAGCTTTGTAAACAAAGGGATACATTTTTGAACTATTTTGCCATGAATATTGAAAACGTCGAAAAGATTATCCGGGAATTTTCTTTCATTCCTTACTGATGAAAACTTACGACGCACCGGTGCAGTGTAAAGTACCGTGGTACGTACCGCCGGAAACAAATACCGCGCACCTTTAGTTAGTATAAAGCAATTTTATATTGCAATGCTGGGGTTAAGATCACAATGTAATTTTCCCGGGGCGCATGGATACGCCTATCATTATGGATTTATCAGCAGACCATTATAACTACACCATCGTCATCGGTGACGAATTATCAGTTATTAGCCATTATTAAATAGGAAGTTAAGAAAACTAGAATAATGTCCACATTCACCGTTTAATTCACACTTTCTATATGATTGAAACACAACTTTGACAATTGCATCTTCGAAATCCTCTGTTGCTTTTCTTTTCCTGCTCTCTCTCTCTCTCTCTCTCTCTCTCTCTCTCTCTCTCTCTCTCCGTGGTCATATGACGAGGAAAACGAATTTCATCTGGATGAAAACCTTGAGCTTAAACCAACAGCAAGCAGCCTTCAACAAACGGAGTTTTTATAAAGGTATTCGCACACTGTCCAAGTGATTTGTCTGTTGTGTTACATAGTAACAATGATACTAAGTTGCAAAAGCGTGACGAAATGACTTTGATCAATTGTAAATAACATTAAAAGTTTGTATCGCCTGTGTTTCTTTGTCAGTTCTCAAGGACTGTTCCCACCCGGTTCGACGAACATGTTGCATCGGAAACACTTGGAGAAGATTTGTAGAGATAACTCTCTCCGTCAATATATATTTTCTGTAGTCAATGTTAACTCCTCTCGAAACATAAGCAAAGTTATTTGTATGTGGTATAATAATAATATACGTGTAGTCTGTACGTTTTATCTTTGACACACCACTAGTTGTACGTATTTTTAATTAAAAGTAAATTAAAAGTACATTCGACAAGCCTCGTTTTCTTTTCATGAAACTTTCTACAACTAGTGTTAAGTCAAACGTACAGCGTGTACACTATTAATATCATGAACGAATTCAAAGCAATTTGTTATGTTACTAAGCAGATGAAATCAACAGCACAAACGTCAGCGGAAAATTGCCATTCCATCAATTACTATGCTTTTTTCAGTACTGCGATAGCAAGTTAATTTGTAATCTCAGTGATAAATGTCTGTATCGAAGTTTGCTCGGGATTACTGCCACAAACCCGTTAGAAGATCAAGAAATGTGGACAAGATAAAGAAAGAAACAAACAAAACAATTGACTCTTTAGATGCTTTGCGCGGAAAAACAAATACCGCATTCTCGAAACTTTCTAAGCAGAAAACTCAAGGTCTGTCTCAAAGTAACAAAATGTTGATAGTCGATAAAATAATTTCAGCTAGAACTAAAATTAGAATAACAGAATTATGAACATTTTCTTAACTACTTTACACATTTGGATATTTTAGTATAAAATTAAGCCGATACATTTTTTTGTTTATTTGTTTTGTTTTTAAAACGTCAACCTAGGTGGGCTTTGTAACGAGATTAAATTTTTAGTTGATATATGAACAATAAAATTTTGTCACACACATCAGACACTACAATCAACAGACCGCCATTTGCATTAGCTTGATGCAATATTCAAATGTAAAGATTGTATCGGAACTATTTACGTAGTTTTATATTCAAATTTATAAGTAAAGCAAAACTTATGACACAATTATATCTTCTGATCAACGAATAGAATTCAATCGATGTTACCCAGGCGACGATCTATATTTGTATGGTCTTGTTTTCATTTACCATTTGTAATATTTTAACCTTGCATTTGATTTGTAGTTGATTGTTTCATAAAACAGTTAATATAAACATGACTATAGTGTATATTTCATGATTTAATTTATGTACGAATGGAAGGTTATTAATTAAACATATGTACTGTCTGGTGTAGTTTATATGACCATAGGACGCAAATGAAAATCGAGTTTGGATCTTAAGTTGTGTATTTCATGAACGTTTATTCGAGTATCCTCACTTGAAATGAATGGGTTTAATTGTCTAAAATGCGATGAGAGCAAGGTTCGAATGTTCTTTAATAGATGTATGCTATACAATCCATAGTGATTGCGTTTAAAAATGCCGAGTTGTGACTCAGACACAGTATTCATCGAAATTCGTGTAACGTTTGTAAAATTTAATTTCGATTTTGACACAGTCAGTCATGCATGATTGGTTCTTCGTATGCATTTAGTTTTGACCATATTTGTAGCGTAGGCATTTGGTAGTGACTATGCATGTAGCGCGCTCTCGTCTCAAATAAGCGACTGAACAATGATGGTTATTATTTTTGAGATGAATCCGTTGAATAAACACTCGTGCCAATTCCCTGCTATCTGCTTGTGTGTTTGTCTCTTTCCAACATTATTATCGTTTGGTTTAATCTCTATATACTTTCATGAAATGCAACAGACTTTATGTCAAGTGCTTATTGTCTCGAGAACAATAATACCAAGGTATTGATATATATATGGCATTTCGGAACAACGGCTATTGCAGAAACAACTTTGCTTCATAGGCTCTGTCAATGCTAACTGTTTGTCTACTGTCATTGTTTGGCCTTTACGCAGAATCTGAGAAAATGATCGTATAAATAAATATTAAGTATAATAAAAGTTAGAGACACGATGATCGCATAATTAGCATCAGATTAAAACTAGTTGTTACTTTCCGCGCTATGTGTTTTCTAATGTAATCTACTCTGATTATAAAGAAAAACTGCACGATATTTACAGCCTGTATTCCGAGTCCGGTATTGTTATTCTTATAGACGATTTCAATTCCAATTCCTGTTCGTACATAGAGGAGAAGTAATATACTGCATATTCTGATTCGCAACAATTTATTTTCCTTGGGCTATGTTGACTTTTGCAAATGTCTCTGCTACTAATATAGTTCTTATTCAGGTTCCAAGGGAGTCTACGATCACATCATTTTGGAGACTACGAGGTTTGATATGGTCGAATGTCCAATACTAATTGATGATGATACTAAAATTTTTAAAATCGAAAACTTATATTAGGTTCTTTTAAATTTAATCTTGCAAGGTATGTGATTGAAACTCTCATCATCTGAAGTAAAACTGGAGAAAAACATCAACCCCTACATATTTACGGAAACCGAAATTTGCAAGCAGAAACACTCTCCCCGCTTCAAAATTCAAACCTTTCTTTTTAAGCCCTAATGAGATAATAATTTGAAGGGTTTGCACAAAGTGCGCAAGAATCTGTTAGAGTGCTATAAACATTTCTCCAAATAAACAGGAAGCAAATGGATTTATGGCATAGTCCAATAGTTCATGCTGTGGCTGTTGGGAACAGAAACAGCCCCACTTCAGAATTCAAACCCTTCTTAAAGCCTTACTAAAATAACTATTTGAAGAGTTTGCTTAAAACTATGATTAGGTAATAAGTAAAAGGTTTTGCACAAGCAAGTTAGTGAAACCCTCAGAAGATGGAACGAGTATTCCTGTAGTGGCGAGTTAAATTATATCGTACATTATGAACGTCATCTTTTGTTTCTGATATTTAACCTGGAAAGGCAGGTGGAGTAGATACTGTATATTATGAGCATATTAAGTATGGTGGAATTACACTTAGGTCCGTCTTGGTGAATTATTTTAGCTCTTTGTTCATGTTCCTGATCAACTAGCACATTGTCTACGAGTAATTCTTTTTAAGGGAGAGAAGAAAACAATAACCGGAATAAGTGTCGGGCTACAATACTCCTACCATTTATTTGTAGGACTTTTTAAAAGATTTTATTAAATACTATACATAATTTTAACAGGACAGAATCCGAATGGAATTTGCATCAAGAGAAAACGCCGAACACAATGTATGGGAATGAAAACAATTTATGTTAAATTAAGTATGCAAGTCTTACAACCATCACCATGAATATTAATGAAAACATGAAATGGATAAAAATATGAAACAACAAACAAATATGTTTACTCTAATAATGATGTGCCTTACACAATGACAATTCAAAAGACGAAACTAGACTGTCATGAATATGCAAAAGAAAAAAAGAATCATTCACAAAATGAGATAGTATCACCATACTATAAATATGTTAGTAAACAAAGAGACAAGTACGCTTCATACAACAATATGATGTCATTTTTAAAATGAGTACGGTTCATATAACCATATGTCCTGACAATAAAAAAAAATTCAAATTCAGTGTCTAATTGCCCAGTTAGAAATTCAGATTATTGGAATGAATTGTTGATCCACCGTCCCCTTGTCAGTGACGGCACTGTGTTGTTCTGCTGGCAATTATGAGGCCATACTGTCATCAACTACTCTACCATACTGCCAGCTGATCTATATTGCAGTTACGCTGCCACTCTACCAGCTACGTAGCCACATTGCCAGTTATGATGCTACACTAACAGCTATGCTGACACATTACCAGCTCTATGCTGCCACACTTCCAGCCCTATGCCGCCACGCTGCCAGCACTATCCACTATAAATGGACCGAGCTGGTTAGCATATTATATTGAATAAATATATTTAAGAATAAAATACATACATCCCACGAATCATAAAGATAAAATATACACTTTATAATCAGTGCAAAACTCCGTTAAGATGCATACTAACTTTAATTTTATACATCAATATAAAAACTTTTATGACAAACTACATTAAAGCGACTATTTTCAATATCCACATCAGAATCCTAAATATGAAAAAATAACACATAAAATGATATATTGATGCGAGGCATTTCAAGTATAGACACAATTACAGAAAAATGTTCCTAAAGTAAACTACTTCTTACCCGTATGACTGTAGAAAATTGTCTAAAGACACCTCCAGGCAAGATCTCGGTGATCTTTGTGCCTGCCCATAGCAATGTACTTCTTATATGTACAAAAATACACGTGTAGGACCCAAGGGTAAAGTGTCCGTGCACATGATGAAATACAGATAAAATTTCTCAAAATTATCCTTTCTAATAAACTTTCTCAAAGAATACTACCAAGGTAGCATATTATCTCCTGGGCTTCGCCTTTTGTGTACGAATGAACTTCTTGATGTTTTATTGACGAATAAGCATGGTTTTGTATTTTTGTGATAGCTGTTATTCGTGTCATACCGTTGCAGGTAATATGCATCTTCTAATTCAGGCATGGATCAATTACGTATTAAATGTAAGGAGTACTCCATATAGGGGTTATGCTTTGGAAATTCCAGAAAAGTATCTTACGACTCTGTGGTCTTCAACTTAGTAACGGAAAAGAGCATAACCAATAAGTTTGGTAAATTCAACAAATGATTTTTTCTCCACAATACAAAGTGAAAATTAAAAAACTACAATATTGTGAATCAAATTCCAAATAGTCCTAAAATTTGTATCACATGTCCAAAATTATACAGTGCTTCGAAAGAATTTCAGTGATGTTCCGAATAATATCCAATCATAAATATGCTGATGACGCCAATGGCCTTGAATGTGCTAACATACTAATAGTCTTGATTGATCTCAATGATATAATCAAGAATCTCTTTGAATGAATTCACAACAGTTATAAAATAGTGATTTAGTCCTAAAGTCAACGAGCAATTATAGATGAACACAGCTAAACGACTGATTCCACTATAGATGTTAAGATAGGAATATAAAATCCTAAGATTCAATAAGAGGACCAGGATGAAGTCAAAAGTCTATTTTCATAACATTCTAAGTTGTAAATGTGTGTAAAAATATTATCTTAAAGTTTCGTCTACACCCATTGACAAACGTTAGCTATGTAATATGTTGTTTACAAAATGACCCTTACAATCTACAGTCATAGACAATATATATAAACGGAAATTCATCTCACTACAAAATAAAGCACAGGCAAGCAATGGTTCATAGGTTTTAAAGAGTCTTCAAGAAACACAGTCATGTAGACATTTAGATGGTTATTTATGACAGCTTTGCAAAATAGGAATTAACCGGAAAGAACCTAAAGATAACTTGTGTGTTATTTGGCGTTTTTGATACAGAAGCAAATAACAATGGATTTAATCCCATCTCAACCAAGAGTTTGTATAAAACTATTTGCAATACCGCGAGAGTTGTGTTGTTGTAAAACTTGATTTAACCCAAGTTATCAGAATATACTTGTACTAGAGAGTGGTCGTTGATTTTGTGCAAGGCATATGCAAACTATCTCTGTATATGCACGACCTGACGTTGTGTTACCCTTAACTGGTATAAAAGGAATCAAGAATTCAAAAACTGCATCAAAAAATAACACAGGCCAGTTGTCAAAGAATGGAATATACCACTGACCCGATGGCATACTAATTTTGCCTGCTATCGGCTCCCAGAGCAATATCAAAGGCATATACACCAATGCTAGAATCAGCCATGGGATCAAAAGGAACACAAACAGCATGGTATCAGTGCGGTGGCTTCGGGAACATAGAGGATGAGCAATCTGAATATACCTGTCTAAGCTGATCATGCATATATTGTATGTCGAGGCTGCTGGAGTCACATTGTCAAAGGTCAACCACAGAAAACACAAAGAACGTCCGATGTGCCATGTTCCGGTCAGAACATATGGACCGTAGAACGAGATATTAACAGAGCCGATAATGAAGTCAGATACTGCTAAGTTAAGGATGAGATAGTCACTAAAGTTTCTGAGAGACCTCTGTGTGGCGAAAGCAATGATGACCAACAAGTTTAATCCTGCGGTGAGTACGACCATAAGAGCTATTAGGAAGGCTATAATAGACGATGTTGTCCTTGTGAACAGAGGCTGTGTTATTTCTGATATGACGGTGGTGTTATTTCCATCCATTCCTCTTAATTCAACACAGACAACTTGACTACCTTTCTTACAGTTGGAATTACAATGCCATTGTCTTATTGCAGAAAATGTTGATATGTGTGAGTATTTGAGTCAGACTGTTCCACGTATAAATTAGACAACTGGCGCAGTTAGAATGTCAAATATTGTTTTCTAACATTTTGACAGCATCGCAAATTGGAAAAACCTCGGAAAAATATTTAATACGACAATGAAATGTCTCTTAAGTCTTTCCGTTGATTGTCTTCTCAAAATTATAACAACAGTTTATAATTCCCGTATTCCCAAGATGTTCTCCCTGAATAAAGATAGAGTTAATACCGTCTTATATATTTTCAAAAATCATTGCGATCACTTTTCACTGGAACTGTTCTGTGTGACATGGCTGCCACAAAATGTTATATATACGATGCGCGGTTCTATTGTTCCGCCAATGCATCTATGCATACCAGTTATCGACTATTAAATCTGCTTCATAGAAACAATAATCGGTGATTACTAGTGTCAGAGTACAGCATGCAACTATGTCAGCGATAGCTTATGATTTCATGAGTGACAGTGCGACTGTAGAGGTTATCTTCTAATATAGGACCATTGTCATCACTTGGATTAGTTTTAGTAACTCTCTTCACAAATCTACTAAGACCACATTCCTAATCCTGAAAATGTTACAAGATTATTATCGTGCTTGTTGACAAAGACAGTGATGATGATGATGACGATGATCATGATCATTATTATTAAAGCTCTCAGTGAGTAATATCATATTTTTATTTCCAACGAATCACTCTTCATCTTCTATACAAATATTTTTTTATCTTTATTTTGATCTGATCGAACTCCTTTCAGAGTCTTCTCTATTCCATTGATTACATACATACATACATACATACATACATACATACATACATACATACATACATATGTACATACATTTATCCTTGCAATCTTCAATATTGAGGTCCATTCTAAACTCCAAGAGTTTGTTTTTTGTGTTGATGCACATATAAATCGACCAGTGCCGGATTAAGACCTTCCAGGGCCCTAAACTCTGAAAATGTGGTGTTTCTCCCATACAAAATGTGAAACTAAAAAAAATAATTTTAAGAGCTAAAAAGGTGGGAAAATATAAGTGTTACCATAATAATAAAAATGCTGGTACATGCAGACAGAAATGGTCATATATACTGAATTTTTTTCTGGTGCCCAATGCACGTGTTTAGTGTGCTTTAATGGTTAATCCGCAACTGAAATAGACAGATATACAAACATAATGACAGACAGACTGCATGTGTATGTATATACATTTAGATTCTAAATATCCGCATTGTTTATTACTCATGACATGCAATGCAGGATATCTCCTTTATTCAATTTTTCATATATTTTTACTGATTGTTTGCATCCGATGTTTTGTCCTTCAGATTGTAATGTGCTTGGTGTTAATCTTCTGTAATCTCGGAAAGTCGGAAGCATAATAATACATACGTACGACAGACTGATGGATGGAAGACATATTGAAAGATCTTTGGAAAATCCTTAGTGAGCGCTCAGTTCCGGATTATTCATTAAGCACACTAAGCACGTGCATTGGGCACCAGACCAAAAAAAAAATCAGTTTAATTGTTGATGATAAAATTGAATGAATTATATATGACCATTTCTATCTGCATGTACGAATATTTTTATTTGGAATTATAGTAACACTTATATTTTCCCACCTTTTTAACTTTAATATTATTTTAGTTTCACATTTTGTATGGGGGGAGGCACCATATTTTCAGTGCTTAGGGCCCTGGAAGGCCTTAATCCGGCACTGGTCGATTTATATGTGCATCAACACAAAATCAAACTCTTGGAGTTTTTAAAACGGACATCAATACTGAAGAAAACACAACAATTTATCCATAAGCACTTTCACAGAATAATGATATTGATAAAATACAAACAATCCACATCATCAAATATCTCCAACCAAATATGCACAAAACCAGGGAGAATGTTCGAATGTGGGAGGAAAAAGCATACATATATTATTGCAAGGATAAATGTATGTATGTATGTATGTATGTATGTATGTATGTATGTATGTATGTATGTATGTAATCAATGGAATAGAGAAGACTCTGAAAGGAGTTCGATCAGATCAAAATAAAGGTAAAAATATTTGGATAGAAGATAAAGTGCGATTCGTTGGAAATAAAAATGTGATTTTACTCACTGAGAGCTTTAATAATGATGATCGTGATCATCGTCATCATCATCATCACTGTCTTTGTCAACAAGCACGATAATATTCTTGTAAAATTTTCAGGATTAGGAATGTGGTCTTAGTAGATTTGTGAAGAGAGTTACTAAAACTAATCCAAGTGATGACAATGGTTCTATATTAAAAGTTAACCTCTACAGTTCTAACTCGCACTGTCACTCATGAAATCATAAGCTATCGCTGACATAGTTGCATGCTGTACTCTGACACTAGTAAACACCGATTATTGTTTCTATGAAGCAGATTTAATAATCAATAATTGGTATGCATAGATGGCATTGGCGGAACAATAGAACCGCGCATCGTATATATAACAGTTTGTGGCAGCCATGTCACACAGAACAGTTCCAGTGAAAAGTGATCGCAATGATTTTTGAAAATATATAAGACGGTATTAATTCTACCTTCATTCAGGGATAACATTTTGGGAATACGTGAATTATAAACTGTTGTTATAATTTTGAGAAGACAATCAACAGAAATACTTAAGAGACATTTCATTGTCGTATTAAATATTTTTCCGAGGTTCATTTCCAATTTGCGATGCTGTCGAAATGTTAGAAAACAATATTTGACATTCTAACTGCGCCAGTTGTCTAATTTATACGTGGAACAGTCTGACTCAAATACTCACACATATCAACATTTTCTGCAATAAGACAATGGCATTGTAATTCCAACTGTAAGAAAGGTAGTCAAGTTGTCTGTGTTGAATTAAGAGGAATGGACGGAAATAACACCACCGTCATATCAGAAATAACACAGCCTCTGTTCACAAGGACAACATCGTCTATCATAGCCTTCCTAATAGCTCTTATGGTTGTACTCACCGCAGAATTAAACTTGTTGGTCATCATTGCTTTCGCCACACAGAGGTCTCTCAGAAACTTTAGTGACTATCTCATCCTTAACTTAGCAGTATCTGACTTCATTATCGGCTCTGTTAATATCTCGTTCTACGGTCCATATGTTCTGACCGGAACATGGCACATCGGACGTTCTTTGTGTTTTCTCTGGTTGGTCGTTGACTATGTGACTCCAGCAGCCTCGACATACAATATATGCATGATCAGCTTAGACAGGTATATTCAGATTGCTCATCCTCTATGTTCCCGAAGCCACCGCACTGATACCATGCTGTTTGTGTTCCTTTTGATCCCATGGCTGATTCCAGCATTAGTGTATATGCCTTTGATGTTGCTTTGGGAACCGATAGCAGGCAAAATTAGTATGCCATCGGGTCAGTGGTATATTCCATTCTTTGACAAATGGCCTGTTTTAATTTTGGTGCAGTTTTTGAATTCTTGATTCCTTTTATAATTGTGGGTGTATTAATCGTTATAGTGTACGTAAGTGTTCGCAAAAGATCCCGCAGACTTCAGGGGTTAACAGCTACCAACAGCGTTTCGGTGCAGCCAGGGCTCTCGACTGATAGAGAACCATCGACGTCAATCTATGTCATCAGCAGCACTGACCCTCCAGACAAATGGGCGGCTTAGAACAACCACAAAAGGAAGAAGTCTTGAGAACAACAAGAGGAACCTGAAAACAGATAGATCCCTATTTACCATTGTATTTGTTTTCGGAATTTGCTGGATGCCGTATGAAATCGCATCTCTGATTCGATCCGAGGAGTTTGAAATAACTTTTTGGCTTCTTTTGATCAATTCCACAATCAACCCTTTATTGTATCCATTTCTTCACACTAGGTATAGGAGGGCTTTTATAAAACTTACTATATGTCACAGAGCCTCTGTAAGCAAATATGCGATTGCGTAATTCGTATTTGGTAGTGCCATATCATTATGACTGAAAGTTCTTGGACATGTCATCACCAGAAGAAACAGGCAAAATGAAAAGAATTTGCATTATTTTATATGCATGTTTGATAAAGTTTGCTCATGTTGGGACGTTTTGTGGAATAGAGCAATTCCAAATGGGTTGCATAACTGTGTGAAAAATAAGATCATCTTCCCTACAACTCAAAAGACATGATTTACAATTCAGGTAGGTTGCAGTCACGGAGCAATTTTGATTTGAAACAAGTTAGCCATAACAAGAATGAGAGAAAAATAACCAATCACATGCGGTTTTATAAGACATTAAAACTCTGCACTAAAGCATATGAATGTTGTTATTAATTTTGCTCTGCATTAACCAACATAAATCAGTCTGAAAATCCGTGCACTTCAAATAGTCAAAATGCTTACAAAGACAGAAAATGCATGAATAAATACGGTTTTTATCCTGCGTCACGATTATGAGAAGCGATAATATGCTTACCATTAAAAATTCTGTATCGCTACACCCATACAAATTATATTCACGAAGTTTACAGGTTTTATTATACAATTATTTAATGCAGGAATATATGGTTCTTGAACAACTGTATTTTTTTTTTTTTGTGCAAGTATACTTCTTTATACTTCTGTTTATTTAGATGTATCAGTCAAAATTAGAGGAATCGATCTCAAAATGTATACTTAACGTAATTAAAGCATCTGGATGATGATTTATATAATTTATTTTTGACACAAAATTGCAAGGATTTACTCAGTTAGTTAACCATATCATATTGGACAGAATCACCTCAATTTTGATCTTGTGACTTGAAAAATCATTAAAGGCCGCGGATAGAATGGTAAAAGAGTTTTGCAAGAGAAAAATCTAAATATTTAAGTCTCATTGATAAGGCACCATTTTGTTGGTCTGCTATTATCACTTCAGGATAATTTGTCAAATGGAAAATATTCACTTTATACCTTTATTCGTTTAATAGAATTCAAATTATATCTTGGGCATCATTTCAATCAGAGTATTCACAACAACAATATTGCACATTGAATCTAATCTCATACAAACGTTCACCCAAATGTCAGTGCTCTTGTTTAAGTTAACTAGATACAGATAGAAAATGATTAATGACTGAAGTGCAGAATGTTTGACAGTGAGTATAGGTAGATTTTTCCACAGATAAAGCCTACATTTTTACAAGCACGTTTAAATAACAAACGGACTTTTAATTTAACAATACATTTCCTTTTAGATTTCTTTACCGTGAATTGACCTTAAAGAATGTACGATTTTATAATGTCATTTATATTAACGATATCCTCAAGTTTATACATTTCTGGAATAAAGTCAGTTTGTTTTCCTCACAATATTGGGATTTGATAGGTAAAATAGTTGAGTAAAACTATTTGTCTTACGAAAGAAACTGCAAACAGTCTGAAAATTTGTTAAAATGGCTAAAGTCCTTTTATAACAATGTAGGCATCAGTTGGCAAAATACCAGTTAAGGGTAACACAACAGAGATAGTTTGCATATGCCTTGTACAAAATCAACGACCACTCTCTAGTACAAGTATATTCTGATAGCCTGGGTTAAATCAAGTTTTACAACAACACAACTCTCGCGGTATTGCAAATAGTTTTATATAAACTCTTGGTTGAGATGGGATTAAATCCATTGTTATTTGCTTCTCTATCAAAAACGCTGAATAACACAAATTATCTTTAACTTCTTCCCGCTTGGTTCCTATTTTGCAAAGTTTTCATAAATAACCATCTAAATGTCTACATGACTGTGTTTCTTTAAGACTCTTTAAAACCTAAGAACCATTGCTTGCATGTGCTTTATTTTGTAGTGAGATGAATTTCCGTTTGTATATATATTGTCTATGATTGTAGATCGTAAGGATCATTTTGTAAACAACATATTACATAGCTAATTTGTCAATGGGTGTAGGCGGAATTTTAAGATTATATTTTTATATATATCTACAACTTAGAATGTTATGGAACTGGACTTTTAACTTGATCCTGGTCCTCTTATTGAATCTAAGGTTTTTATATTCATGTCTTAACATCTGTAGTGGAATCAGTCTTTTAGCTGTATTCATCTATAATTTGAGAGGGTTAATTATTTAAATTATTCTTTGTAGTTACACAGTGCTCATTGACTTTAGAACTAAATCACTATTTTATAACTGTCGTGAATTCATTCAAAGAGATTCTTGATTATATCATTGAGATAAATCAAGATTATTAGTATGTTAACACATTCAAGGCCATTGGCACCATCAGCACATTTATGATTGGAAATTATTCGGAATTCATTTGGAGAACTGCATAATTTTGGACTTATGGACCATTTAGGATTTAATTCACAATATTGTAATTTTTTTTAATTTTCACTTTGTATTGTGGAGAAAAACTCATTTGTTGAATTTTACCAAATTTGCTGGTTTTGCTCTTTTCTGTTACTAAGCTGAAGACCATAGAGTCGGAAGATGCCTTTCTGGAATTTCCAAAGCACAACCCCTGTATGGAGTACTCGTTACATTTAATATGTAATTGATCCATGCCTGACTTCGAAAGATTTAGAATACGCATATCACCTGCAAAGGTACGACACGAACAATAGGTATCACAAAAATACAAAACCATGCTTATTCGTCGATAAAACTTCAAGAAGTTCATTCGTACACAAAAGGCGAAACCCAGGAGATAATATCCCACCTTGGTGGTATTCTTTGAGAAATTTTATTAGAAAGGATAACTATTCTATAATATTTGAGTATAAGTTGACAATCACTGTCCATAATATGGACTGGTTCCAATATGACATAATTTGCAAAATTAGCCATCATGCCATATGCTGTGTATCAAGAATAGCTTCATAGAACCTGATTTGTTTGGGGTTTTTTTTAGTAAAACAAACGAATTCATGGACTAAGTGGAAGGTTATATTACAACCCAGACCCTTCTGAAAGCCTTTATGTATAGAATTAATTAAACCTCAGAAAACTTATGGGTCATTATTGTCACAGAATAAGGCAAGAAAATAACTTGGTGGTGCATTGGAAAGA
The DNA here is from genome assembly GCA_016617855.1 of Megalonaias nervosa. Taxonomy (NCBI): domain Eukaryota; kingdom Metazoa; phylum Mollusca; class Bivalvia; order Unionida; family Unionidae; genus Megalonaias; species Megalonaias nervosa. The sequence goes on along the minus strand of JAECUM010013221.1, from coordinate 43,807 downwards.
TTATATGTAACTGATTTCGTAGAGGCGTACAGCGTTACCTTGGGTAGTTTATTTTTTTTTACCTCGACTAATAGTGACTGAGTAATAGGTCCATCTGGTTGTAGATCGCTCGCAGCGAGATATCTGTATTTCATCATGCGTACGGACACTTTACCCTTGGGTCCTACACGTGTATTTTTGTACATATAAGAAGTACATTGCTATGGGCAGGCACAAAGATCACCGAGATCTTGCCTGGAGGTGTCTTTAGACAATTTTCTACAGTCATACGGGTAAGAAGTAGTTTACTTTAGGAACATTTTTCTGTAATTGTGTCTATACTTGAAATGCCTCGCATCAATATATCATTTTATGTGTTATTTTTTCATATTTAGGATTCTGATGTGGATATTGAAAATAGTCGCTTTAATGTAGTTTGTCATAAAAGTTTTTATATTGATGTATAAAATTAAAGTTAGTATGCATCTTAACGGAGTTTTGCACTGATTATAAAGTGTATATTTTATCTTTATGATTCGTGGGATGTATGTATTTTATTCTTAAATATATTTATTCAATATAATATGCTAACCAGCTCGGTCCATTTATAGTGGATAGTGCTGGCAGCGTGGCGGCATAGGGCTGGAAGTGTGGCAGCATAGAGCTGGTAATGTCAGCATAGCTGTTAGTGTAGCATCATAACTGGCAATGTGGCTACGTAGCTGGTAGAGTGGCAGCGTAACTGCAATATAGATCAGCTGGCAGTATGGTAGAGTAGTTGATGACAGTATGGCCTCATAATTGCCAGCAGAACAACACAGTGCCGTCACCGACAAGGGGACGGTGGATCAATAATTCATTCCAATGATCTGAATTTCTAACTGGGCAATTAGACATTGAATTATAATTTTTTTCATTGTCAGGACATATGGTTATATGAACCGTACTCATTTTAAAAATGACATCATATTGTTGTATGAAGCTTACTTGTCTCTTTGTTTACTAACATATTTACAGTATGGTGATACCATATCATTTCGTGAATGATTCTTTTTTTCTTTTGCATATTCATGACAGTCTAGTTCCGTCTTTTGAATTGTCATTGTGTAAGGCATATCATTATTAGAGAAAACGTGTTTGTTTGTTGTTTTATATTTTTTATCCATTTCATGTTTTCATTAATATTCATGGTGATGGTTGTAAGACTTGCATACTTAATTTAACATAAATTGTTTTCATTCCCATACATTGTGTTCGGCGTTTTCGCTTGATCCAAATTCCATTCGGTTTCTATCCTGTTGAAATTATATATCGTACTTAATAAAATCTTTCAAAGGTCCTACAAATAAATGGTAGGAGTATTACAGCCCGACACTTATTCCGGTTATTGTTTTCTTCCCTCCCTTAAAAGAATTACTCTTAGACCATGTGTTAGTTAATAAGGAACATGAACAAAGAGCTAAAATAATTAACCAAGACTGACCTAAGGTAAGTGTAATTCAACTGTACTTAATATGCTTATAATATACATTATCTACTCCACCTGCCTTTCCAGGTTAAATATCAGAAACAAAAGATGACGTTCATAATGTACGATATAATTTCACTCTCCACTACAGGAATACTCGTTCCATTTTCTGGCTGTTTTACTAACTTGCTAATGCAAAAACTTATACTTATTATCTAAATTCTGAGACGAATCCAAAGCTGCAAAGTAAACTACCTACTAATCTACAACATCTACAGTATCGCGAAAAACAATATCGCTGAATTTTATTTCAAAAATTCTTTCCGATTTCGTTTTTTTTTTTAAAAACTTTATGTCTGTCTAAAATCGGCTTTGATCCACCTTTGCAAAACTCAGCAATATCATAACTGTGTTGCTGAAAAGAAGTTGAAACACGTTTTGAGGGAGTTTCGAAAGGTTGCATCGCTTTTTTTTTGCAAAATATTCCTGAATATTCAATCATTAGTGATTCCTTTCTGAACAAACATTTTCCTTGTACTAATCATAGTTTTGTGCAATCTCTTCAAATAGTTATTTCGGTAGGCTTTAAGAAGGGTTTGAATTCTGAAGTGGGGACTGTTTCTGCTCTCAACAGCCACAGCATGAACTATTGGACTATGCCATAAATCCATTTGCTTCCTGTTTATTTGGAGAAAAGTTTATAGCACTCTAACACATTCTTGTGCAAACCCTTCAAATTATTATCTCATTAGGGCTAAAAAGAAGGGTTTAAATTTTGAAGCGAGGAAAGTGTTTGTGCTTTTATATTTCGGTTCTCGTGAATGTGTAGGTTCTTTTGCTAGGTGTTGATTTTTTTCCAGTTGTACTTCAGATGATGGAAGCTTCAATCACATACCTTGCAAGATTAAATTTTAAAAAACCAAATATAAGTCTTCGATTTTAATAATTTTAGTATCATCATCAATTAGTATTGGACATTCGACCATATCAAACCTCGTAGTCTCCAAAATGATGTGATCGTAGACTCCCTTGGAACCAGAATAAGGCCTATATTAGTAGCAGAGACATTTGGAGAAGTCAACATAGCCCAAGGAAAATAAATTGTTGCGAATCAAATATGCAATATTTTACTTCTCCTCTATGTACGAACAGGGATTGGAATTGAAATCTTCTATAAGAATAACAATACCAGACTCGGAATACAGGCTGTAAATATCGTGCAGTTTTTCTTTATAATCAGAGTAGATTACATTAGAAAACACATAGCACGGAAAGTAACAACTAGTTTTAATCTGATGCTAATTATGCGATCATCGTGTCTCTAACTTTTATTATACTGAATATTTATTTATACGATCATTTTCTCAGATTCTGCGTAAAGGCCAAACAGTGACAGTAGACAAACAGTTAGCATCGACAGAGCCTATGAAGCAAAGTTATTTCTGAAATAGCCGTTGTTCCGAAATGCCATATATATCAATACCTTGGTATTGTTGTTCTCCAGACAATAAGCAGTTGACATTAAGTCTGTTGCAATTTATGAAAGTATATATGGATTAAACCAAACGATAATAATGTTGGAAAGAGACAAACACACAAGCAGATAGCAGGGAATTGGCACGAGTGTTTATTCAACGGATTCATCCCGAAAATAATAACCATCATTGTTCAGTCGCTTATTTGAGACGAGCGCGCGCTACATGCATAGTCACTACCAAATGCCTACGCTACAAATATGGTCAAAACTAAATGCATACGAAGAGCCAATCATGCATGACTGACTGTGTCAAAATCGAAATTAAATTTTACAAACGTTACACGAATATCGATGAATACTGTGTCTGAGTCACAACTCGGCATTTTTAAACGCAATCACTTTTTAGCATAAATCTATTGAAGAACATTCGAACCTCGCTCTCATCGCATTTAGACAATTAAACCCATTCATTTCAAGTGAGGATACTCGAATAAACGTTCTTGAAATACATAACTTAAGATCCAAACTCGATTTCCATTTGCGTCCTATGGTCATATAAACTTCACTAGACAGTACATATGTTTAGTTGATAACCTTCCATTCGTACATAAATTAAATCATGAAATATACACTATAGTCATGTTTATATTAACTGTTTTATGAAACAATCAACTACAAATCAAATGAAATGTTAAATTATTACAAATGGTAAATGAAAACAAGACCATACAAATATAGATCGTCGCCTGGGTAACAACGATTGAATTCTATTCGTTGATCAGAAGACACAACCATCTCTTAAGTTTTGTTGTACTTATAAATTTGAATATAAAGCTACTTAAATAGTTCCGATACAATCTTTACATTTGAATATTGCATCAAGCTAATGCAAATGGCGGTCTGTTGATCGCAGTGTCTGATGTGTGTCACAAAATTTTATTTTTCATACAGCAACTAAAATTTTAATCTCGTTACAAACCCCTCCTAGGTTGACGTTTAAAAAACAAAACAAATAAACCAAAAAAATGTATCGAATTAATTTTATACTAAAATATCCAAATGTGTAAAGTAGTTAAGAATATGTTCATAGTTCTGTTATTCTAGTTTTAGTTCTAGCTGAAATTATTTTATCGACTATCAACATTTTGTTACTTTGAAATAGAGCTTGAGTTTTCTGCTTAGAAAGTTTCGAGAATGCGGTATTTGTTTTTCCGCGCAAAGCATCTAAAGAGTCAATTGTTTTGTTTGTTTGTTTGTTTATTTTGTCGACATTTCCAGATCTTCTAACGAGTTCGTGGCAGTAATCCCGAGCGAACTTCGACACAGACGTTTATCACTGAGATTACAAATTAACTTGCTATCGCAGTACTGAAAAAAGCATAGTAATGGATGGAATGGCAGTTTTCCGCTGAAGTTTGTGCTGTTGATATCATCTGCTTAGTAACATAACAAATTGCTTTGAATGACATTAATAGTGCATTCGCTGATTGTTTGACTTAACACGAGTTGTATAAATTTTGATTAAAATGAAACGAGGCTTGTCGAATGTGATTTTAATGAAAAATATTTAGAACTAGTGGTGTGTCAAAGATAAAGTGTACAGACTACACGTATATTATTATTATTATTATTATTATTATTATACAAATAAATATGCTTATGTTTCGAGAAGAGTTAATATTGTCTACAGAAAATATATATTGACGGAGAGTTATTTCTTACAATCTTCCCCAAGTGTTTCCGGTGCAACATGTTCGTCGAACCTAGTGGGAATAGTCCTTGAGAAGTGATATAGAAACACAGGCGATACAAACTTTTAATGTTATTTGCAATTGATCGAAGTCATTTCGTCACGCTTTTGCAACTTAGTATCATTGTTACTATATAACACAACAGACAAATCACTCGGACTTTGTGCTTCTTATAAAAACTCCGGGTCTTGATAGCTGTTTGCTGTTGGTTTCAGCTTAAGGTTTTCATCCAGATGAAATTCGTTTTCCTCGTCATATGACCACGGAGAGAGAGAGAGAGAGAGAGAGAGAGAGAGAGAGAGAGAGAGAGAGAGAGAGCAGGGAAAGAAAAGCAAGAGCAAGAGAGGATTTCGAAGATGCAATTGTCAAAGTTGTGTTTCAATCATAAAGTAAGTGTGAATTAAACGGTGAATGTGGACATTATTCTCGGTTTCTTAACTTCCTATTTTAATAATGGCTAATAAGTGGCAAGTCAACACTGGTGACGATGGTGTAAAAACAATGGTCTGCTGATAAAACCATAATGATAGGCGTATCCATGCGCCCCGGGAAAATTACATTGTGATCTTAACCCCAGCATTGCAATATAAAATTGCTTTATACTAACTAGAGGTGCGCGATATTACCGGCATACCGGTTTTCTGCATATTTGTGCGGTGGTACGTAGCACCGTACTTTTACACTGAACCGGTGCGTCAGTAGTTTTCATCAGTAAAGAATGAAAGGAAATTCCAGGTTAATCTTGCTTCAAGGTTAATGATATTAACAGCGTGTTTTCAGTATCATGACAAAATAGTTAAAAAATATATCCCTTTGTTTACAAAGCGATTGTATCTGTCACAAATTAATAGTGACAAATATAATTCTATTTATGATCCTTAAATCACATGACATCACGTATGTCAGCGCGGAAGCCAAAAGAATTGGGAAACAGATTCGGGCAAAATTCAACCTTCAGAACAATTTTGGATGAAAAGAAGACAACAAAATCACATATTATTTGAATTATTTACTAGCGTACGTAAATATCATAAGTATACTTCAGTATCAACATTTCCTATTTATATAAAAGAGACTCTTAATGTCAGCACGGTGTCTTTCACGGAACAAGCTATAGTGTAAACTTGATCATCCGACTGTAGTTACAGCTTTTAGACTGCAACTATACAACAATTAACATACACACAGCAAATTCATCTTTGGTGAGGTACTGGCCATACAATTGGGAGGGGGATAGAGGCTGTGATTTTCTTTTGAGCTGAAATATTTATTTTCTTTCCAGATAATTCATGTCTTGTCCTAATAAAATAATAGATATAATATGGTGTTATTTTGGTATAAATCAGAGCAAGATATTTTCCCAGTTATTGATAGACGAAATAAAACAAAAAAGTGTCAGGCTTCTGCCCTAGAACATTGATTTGTTGGTTAGAATTATAATTCCTGTAAACCGTGGTACGTATTGCGGTACGTTGAGATACCTGTACAAACTTTTTCGCGGTACCCATCTCTAATACCAGCACTTCCAAAGTTATATATACATATACGTAGGTTGCATTAGACAAGACAAAATAAATTTGACACCTTGTGGGTAAAATCATTATACCTACAGCCCTCTGTTAAGTCGATTTAAACGAACTGAAATATTGTTAGGAGCCTATGCTCTTAAATTAAATAACAGAAAAGAGTGAAAAGTAGCATTCTTTGTAAAATTCAGCAAATAATTTATTTCCCAAGAATTCAAGGTTAAAAAGTAGAAAAAGATCTTACGCTATTGCGAATTAAATCACAAAATAATCCTAAAATTACAGACACAAGTCCTAATAATTAATAGTCATGAATAAAAATCAGTACAAGTCCAAAATAAATCCAAAACTGAAGGTGAAGATGTGTCTGTGGTAGATCCAAGAGTGCTGAAACACAGTAATATAATTCCAGGTTTGAATTCACTATCAATTCCAATGAATGTCTCTAGCAAGAATTTTATTAGAGCACCTTTGTATTTCCAGAGAACACAATCACTTGAATTCAATAATTTGAAGAAAATAAATTCCAGCCCAAAATTAATACTAGACATAACATATAATACAACTTGAGTGTGCATGAACTTAAAGCACGAATGAAAAAATCCTCTCAGTACAAGAATATATAATTCTCTACTTGACCTCAGGTCACCATTAACATTATCTAAAAAAGCTATTACAGAATGGAAAATAACCTTTTAGAATAATCCTGATGTTTACAAAATAAAATTATTAGTTATTATTAGAAACCAGAACCTGGACTATGTAAATACACAAAGGAAATTCCAAAACTTAGATCTAGACCCAAATAAACATATTTGCTCCTATTAATAATAATTCTTATTTTAAAGCCACACATACAGGAATAATTTAGCTATGTATTAGTTGTTTACAGAAAAAAATAAAAAAAAGTCCATTCAGGTCAAGCCACAATGAACTAAATTTTGGACAAGGTCAAGTCCAACATACAATATTACATTACAATAACATGTTTTGAAATAAAAAAAAATTAAAAACCCTAACTAACAAACAATGCAAATTAAATATACATAACAATATATAGTAGATAAATACGCAAATGACCATATTTACCCATGTTGAAATTAGAGACTAGCGATTATCACAGTATGCTATAAACCGAGTTAGAATTTTACTTTAATTTTTAACATATCTGATTTATGAAAATTATACTGGTCAGTATCGAAGAATATAAACATAATCGAAAATTTGTGTTGATAATATCTGAAACCATGCCTCTGTGAACAGCAAAGAAATGAGAGTGGTGCTTGTGATAACCGTTAAATAACGTTAATATGATCAACATCATGTATAAAATGAGAGAGAGAGAGAGAGAGAGAGAGAGAGAGAGCTAAATAAGGCAACGTTATTTTATTTTCAAAAGACATATTCAGGCACGACATGCATATGTCCATATTTCTAATTTTCTAGTAAAGTGTTTACTCCATCCCTTTATCGGTGGGTATTGACCTTGACCTTCATTCCCAAAATACATTCGGCACTTCCCTATGAATCACAACTAAGCTGATTTATTATTCCCGCCAACTTTTCGATCAACAGGGCCGGATTCCAGTTTTTAAGAGGGGTAGCTTCCACATTGTAAGAGGGGAGTAAATGAAAATGATAAAATATAAATTCTAGAAATGATGTAAATATGAGTTGGAACTGAACAGAATGTGTACCTGATAATTTTCTCTTCAAGGAAAAATTTCATACAAAATAGAATTTCTGCCTGCGTTAACGCGAGGCGAAGCCCACCGATTTTCGGTACGTCTTTAATAATGACTCACTGTGCCCTTTTCAGCTGTTTTTAACAATGTTACAATGTTTGTCTCCTTGCTGAAATGTTTTTTGGAGGAGAATAATGTGTAATGTCAGGACTTTCACTTCTCTGTCTGTCCATCTCTCTCGCTGCATATTATTTAAAATTTGACAGAACTAAGTTTTAACTTTAATTTTTAAAGCCTTTATTTTGAATTAAGTATGATCTTTAATAAGAATTTTTTTTTTTTTACACTGTATCTGAGATCTGGAACCAGCTCGAAAAATGGGGATAACCAGAACAAATAATTTTAAAGTGTATCATTTGGCACCATCTTGCAGGCTCTGAGCGACCGCGTCTAAATTTCTGTGTGCTAATTACGGATATTAATCGCTATTGTTAATGCATTCACACATGAGAAGAATGGCATCAGAATGAATGTATTTAATGGATATTTGGACAAACAAAAGTTATTCACCATTTAGAGGTATAAAATTGAATTATTTAAAGATCGTACAGTTTATTTTGGTTAATTCAATGCAGCATGAATAGAAAAGATGATGTACCAACATCATGAACTGCGAAGACGCATATAATATAGTTTGCACTTTTGTTCGGAGTTGGTACTGTACTGCACCGAACTTAACAAAATAAACGGTCAATCTTTATTAATAATTTGTTCACCCTAATCGACATTACCACTGGAATTCTGTTTTAAACAATACATTAATATATTCATTATCACCATCTTTTCCCCGTGTATGAATACATTAAAAATAACAACTAATATCCGTAATTTGTATACCTCCAATCAGAAAATGACTAATATCTGAACAAGAACCTCTGTAGACAGCAAAGGAATGGAAGTGTTTGCGATAACTGCTAAATAATGTAAATCTCATCAACAACGTCTATGAAACTGAGAAAGAGATAGAAGGAGACAGAGAGAGAAACTACAATCTCGATAAATAACCAAGACTAAGCTAACTTTTGATTCGCTCTGAATAACATCTTTTACTTGTCCAGTAAAGATTTTATTCCTACCCTTTATCGATGGCGTTTGACCTTGACCATCATTCCCAAAACACATACAGCACTTTTCTATGAAAGACCACAAAGGTTCAGCAGATTTCAACATTGCTACCAACCAGAATCCACTTTTCAAGAAGGGGATCTTCCACATTTTAAGAGGGGAATCAGCAAAAATACTAAACTATAATAAGTGTACTTTAACAATGTTTCTTCGAAGCGCACTTCCATACAAAAGAAGAAAATGCGACATGTCTTTATGCAAGGAATCCCACTGATTTTCGGTACCGCTTTAAAAACAGACTCACCATTACCTTGCGAGTTTTTTTTTTTTAAATTAAAATTTATGACTACTTGTGAAACTGTTCTTTGGAGGAGAACATAGAGGACTGTCAGGACTTAAACCTCTCTCTCTCTCTCTCTCTCTCTCTCTCTCTCTCTCTCTCTCTCTCTCTCTCTCTCTGTGAATATTTTTAACACTGTTTTGATCTATCAAACTTTTTAACTTATATTTTAAAAGTCATAATTTGTAGCTAAACATCATCATTCAGAGCAGTCTTTCTCATTGTACAAGTGATCTGCAATTTCAGATACACTACTCTCAATGTCGATGCAAAGAATTCATTTTGTCCATGATTCTCTGAAAATGGTCTGAAACGTAGTGTCAATAGTTATAGGCTAAAATGCATCATACAATCTTAATAGTAATTCAATATCGTACTTATAATATAATATAATATAATATAATATAATATAATATAATATAATATAATATAATACATCGGTGCAGGCTATAATATATTTTCTGAAATAGTTCTATTTGATCAAAATTGATTGGACTTTTTATTGGAAGTGACCTTTCCATAACCGGACGAATCTCAGCTAATGGCTCTGTCTTTCCAACGAAAAAGCAAAACGACCAAATTTAATAAAGAACATGTGTTCTGTTCAGGCTTTCTCCATCTGGATATCTTCTTACAACAGAAGAATTTACGAATTAACTGGATTAAATTAATACGAATACAGTACATATTTAACAAAGAACAAATATAAATCATCGAAGGGAATATAAACTCTTGGACTGACGAAGTAGATTTAAAGGTACGAGAAGACAACGTTGGATGCAACGGTGTGTACATGGTATTATATATTTATTTAAATGCATAAAATTAACAATGACAGCTAGATATAAGATTTGTAAAAGAATTATCAGGCTTTTGGGGTTGTTTGGTTTTCGCACAGTTGTCTTTGGCATGCTTTTAACATTGAAATGTAATTAAAGTCCTTAAGTCCATTAGAATTTACTACACGTTTTAGTGCCTATGCTATGTATATGCTTAATTATTTTGTCTCTCATAAGGCATTATGTTGTGGTATAGTAAAGTATTAAATGGATCAAGAAACCGGAATAATTTACTTCTTCGTTTTTTTTTTTTTTAACTCGGCACTTGTTGGCGTAGCTATTAAAATCTTACATTGCTATTTCAAACAAGTAGAAAATTGTTTAAATAACTTGTATCATCATTGCTTGGTAAACAGTGTATATTATGTTGTTTTTCTCACTTGCCATTTATCAGTCTGAAATTTCGTGATTTTCATAAACTTGTTCGCATCTCTTCCATATTCCAGAAATTCGATTTCTTTTTTCTTTTGGTACAGTAAGTAATTTAACTGGTTGCTGTTTTTAGTTTTAAAACTACAGTTCTATATTTATATATCAATACCAAACTTGATACAATAATGCCACCCCCGATCAAGTAATACATACTTGAACTTCCATCATCTTGTGCGTCTCGCACAGTTTTAGCTTGTCTTTCTTGTGACCTATTTGCTCATGGGTTATTTTTTTTTTACCCCTGTGAACTAATTCCAAGTTTCTCACCAAGCACAATTCTCCATGGATTTTTCTTCTTTTGTTAAGTTACCTGTTCTGGTGATTTGTGACCCCTATGCGTTTCTTACGTTTAACTTTCACCACTTTCCGAATTTTGCGTATATTTTCTCAGGCAAATGTAACCATGAGTTTAATGTTTGTTCTTATTTACGTATTACACATAACCTTTGTTGTCCTTAATTCAATCTTAAATTCATGTTTGAATTATGTCGAAAATTTGCTGAGATGATGGTAGTGATATTTGTATAGTATGAAATTCAGTAAAACATATAGTTAAATATAAATAAAATCCAAGATATGCTTCAGATGAAAACCTAGTTTCTACTGTAGACTTTGTTATGATGAAGACTTCAGAAAACAATTTAGAAATGGAAGAATAAAAACATATAAAACGTAAATACATTTAATAAAGATTATATGCAAAAAATGTGCCGAAACGATCAAAATTTCAAATTAATTCATTTGACATGATTTCAAACTTTGCAGGCCATGAAACAAAATATAAAGTAAGAAACTACTTTGGAAATGCTTTGATGTTCCATCGATTTAATTCAACAGGAGATTATTCCATTTCAAAAAGCATATAAGGTGTTGATGAAAAGATCTGGATATTGACCATATTATTCCTTGTGCCTCATTTGACTTTATTGATCCTATACAACAGAAAAAGAACACTTTCTCTGGTCAAAGACTAGATATCTATAATTATAAAATGCCATTATTAAGATCGATTCGAGTACATAGTACAAAAAGTTGAAGCTTTTAAAACTGCTAACCCTATCTGATAATGTTTTGAATATGGTTTAGTCTGTGTCACCTATTCATTTGGTCTTCTGAAATGTTTAACTATGTGGTAAACAGACACACCTGCAATAACAACAGTTGTTATAGCAATGGAGAAAGGATACATGCATCGATTATAAATCATCTAGAACATAATTATTTAATATTACTTTCGTGTTTTGCTTTCTTGCGTTTGTTTTTCAACTTTATGTTTATTCTTTGAATTTTTAAAATCATATGTGTTTAAGTGTGATGAAGATAACACTCGGTGCATATAGAGGTAATCCCACCCTAAAGATCACACGACAGTGTTTATGCTTATCCTTTGTTGAATTTTAAAAATTCATATGTGTTTAAGTTTGATCAAAATAACACTCAGTGCGTATAGAGGTAATCCCACTCTATAGAAGATCAGATGACAGACGTTTATGAATATAACCATTCAGAACAACATATCGTACTATACTTAAATAATTCCAACCTATCAACAGAAAGTTTTTGAACTGCTGTATTTGCATGTGTATGAATACAAAGTATGTATTAAATACAACACCAGCATAGATGAAACACAATAATTTAAATAAACCTGTTTACAAATTGCTGAATAAAAGTTTAATATCAAGAATAAAGGAAATTACCAATGCAAATTTATAATACGAGTAATGTAATTAGAATGATAGTTTTGCTAAAGAATGGAAGTGACTTTTTCAAATATATAGTATTAGAAAAGAGACGGAAATGCATGGCTTCCACATAATGTAGAATAAGAAGGGAAATACGTGGATTCCACCAACTGTGAATTAAAAAAACTCAAGGACAAACATTTGTTAACTCTGTATTTGAAGCTAGTGTGTTTCCCACCTAAAAAGAAAGATAACGCAAACAGCCGTTGCAATCAGGCAGCCAATAAGAATTCATTATAAAATAGAGATGCCAACAATTGCCTCAGATAACCCATTTGAGCAGGAGGCAAGACAACCAGGCACTATAGATGATGATTACTATGAAACATTCGAAAGTGAAGAACTTCCACCTGCAGTGAAGCAATTATTCACTACACAAGAGATTGGAGAATAAAAAGATTATATCAATCCTGTGAGAGTAGTGAATTAAAAATTCTAACATATAAAATTACACAGTTTACACTTATGACAAACGTATAACGATCATAATGAAAAGACATAAGCAACGAAACAGACGTACCTAAAAAGCAAAATAAAAATATATAATGCAAAAACTGTTGTAAAGGACTGGATGCAATATCGTTGGGCAATTGGCAGATCTAGAAAAGAACTTTAGAAGACATAAAAATCAAAATGTTACTATTACAAAATCTGTTTAAAAGTAAAAGGTATTGAAAATGACTCTAGTATTTCAAATCTATATATCCTAGGAGTAATCCTTGATCTGTCCATAGCAAATTTTGACAAAGGTTTTGCAGGTGGTGGCGGAGTATATATCGGTGCCTGGTATAAATGGGAATGTAATATGCCGGCTTTCTTGAATTCAGGTGGACAAATTGTGTCTTTATTGGCAGATAATGCCATTCTGCTTATTCTAGCATTAGTTGGATTGTTGTTTAGATCAAATGTGCACATACAGAAACAAAAATTTAAAACATTATAATGAAAAACATAAATTACACCAGCTTCCTGTAACCATAACCATAATTATAAACGACTGTTTAATCATTTCATCATCTATTTCTTTTAAATTATGTGCTACTGTCATTACAAGATTATCACCATTTTTCTCCATATTATATACATGGTTCTTATTCACGTTCTCTTGCTGTTTATCTTTTGATGAATTGCTATATACTTTTTATGAGTTGATGATATATTTTTTGTTATGTCTGTATTTATATTAGACCTGATTTCTAGTTGATGACCTTTCTCAAATTGTTCTTGCAACCAACAATGCTACCTCTTTTCATCACCATGTCACTAGTTAACAAATATATCTCAATCAACCTTACTTTAATCTAACTTTTGAATCTGAAATACATTACTACAATGGTATCTTGATGTTTCATATCCTTTTAACTCAAACCCGATTTTTAAAGTGTCTGGAACAGTGACGGCACACTGTGTAATATATGTTCTATTTTAAACTTGAGCACATAAAATTCATATCACAAAAAATCTTGTAATTTGATTTAATCTCATTATTCCTTCTTCTGTTTGACTCATACTGTCTCGAAGACAGAAACAAGTTTATTCCATTTTAATAACTTGTCATCACTGAGTAAATTTCATCGGATGACATTTTTTCAGATATTCAGCTGTGCCAGCCCAATAATTATAACGACGTTTGTAAGTATCAGATACATCAGAAGGTGGAGATTCTCTCAACCTCTAGTGTACTAATTTATGTTCTTTATATCCATTGTAAATCAAGTATTATTTCCACTGATGTATATCTGGTCATTATTTAGTGGATTGTTACAGTTACCACATATTATTTTAAATTATTTTAGATCTGCATTTTTGTTGGTTGAATATATGTATAGCATATAGTATAGTATGTATAAATTTTTCGTTAAAAGGAAAATCAGCAAGCTTCGTTTCCTTTTAATGAAAAATTTATACATCTCGTGGTATATCATTGATACAGCGTAGATACTGTACATATATTTTATTTATATCACATACAAATACATATATTTGCCCATTGAATGGAGTTCAGATTTACTACAAGCAGCTGTGTACTGACCTAGTGAATGAACTCCTCACATCCCCGAGTGTGTCCGCTACAAAATGTAGTTCTATACATTTAGTGGCTATTTACAATCACCTCTGCATATTGATAAGTTGATTGTTTTCTTTTCTTGGTTTCTATTTTTCTCCACATTGATTAAATCAATATAATACACACTTATGATTTAAACATGAAAGATGGTTTTAATGATAAAAGTAGAGCATTAGCAACACTTGGATAGCTACGTCATTCACATGAACGCCATTCACATACCGGCGCATGGAAATTAATGTGGAATAGAAACTAAGCCAACTGACGAGCCAGCAAGAGGTAATTAAAATATTTTAATATATTTACAGTGGATCTAAGTCATTATTCTGCTTTAGCAACAGTACAACTGACCATAAACTCTCCCTCTCTCTCTCTCTCTCTCTCTCTCTCTCTCTCTCTCTCTCTCTCTCTCTCTGGTCGGTTTGACTTTAAAACTCTGTCTCTGTCTCTGTCTCTGTCTCCCTTTGGTCGGTTTGACTTTAAAACTCTCTCTCTCTCTCTCTCTCTCTCTCTCTCTCTCTCTCTCTCTCTCTCTCTCACACACACACACACATACACACACACACACACACGCATTCTTTGGTCG
Source organism: Megalonaias nervosa (assembly GCA_016617855.1). NCBI lineage: Eukaryota > Metazoa > Mollusca > Bivalvia > Unionida > Unionidae > Megalonaias > Megalonaias nervosa. The sequence continues at coordinate 28,786 of JAECUM010013221.1, read as the reverse complement.
GTTTGACTTAACTTTAATCATCATTCAGAAGTCCAGAGATATCGTGGGATGTCACAATCGAAAATCCTCCACGTTCGTCATTTCATAGATATTAGCCCGTATCTTGCTACGATGGTCCAGAGAGAGAGAGAGAGAGAGAGAGAGAGAGAGAGAGAGAGAGAGAGATACCTTTGGACATTTTCATATTTAAATACTAATAATCGATTTTTTAAAACATTATGGTATGTTTAAGAAAAAACAAACAAAAAACATAACATTAAATATATCACAGTATGTGTACCACGTAACCGAGGAATTTACTGGTTTGCAACATTGTATCATTGATAAACACTGTAGATAAATCCCAAAGAAAGTGCACACGTATCGTTACGACGAACCATATTCTTGTAGGTTACTTGGTGTAATTTCTATTTCAAGGTTTTAATCCAGCCCAAATTCCTTTACTCTCTCATTCCACATTTCTGCGCAGTTTGTCTGTTATGCATGAGAGGGGAGGGGAGAACAGAAAGCAGAAAGGATTGTGATGAAAATGTGTACCATATTAAATTCATTTAGAAAACTGGGATTATTAATACTTTTCATCGTTATTTTCATACGTCACTAGTGACTAATTTGTGGAAATTGATCATTGATCATCAACTGCAGATGCTCGCGAGAATGTTTATATATGCGTATTATTACGCCATGAGCGGATCACAATTTGATATACCAATAGTATTGGTATATCAAATTGCTTTATACCAACACTTTAAATGCATGTTATTTTTAATGTATGTGGGTTGAATTTGATCTCTTTAAAGGTTGCTTTTCAATTGCTTTGTAACGTGAGTTCAACTGAGTTGCAAGACAAGAATAAAGTATATTTTTTTGTAATTGTTTAATTTGTTTTAGACAATCCGGTGTCTTTTTTATTTATTTGCTACAAATTTTCATATCTAAACTATAATAAACATCGTACAGGTCATTCAAGACTATTTCAGTAACGGGTGTAGTTTTTTTTAAGAAATTGATTAAACATACCTTTAAATGGTGATTATTTACAATTTTTGTACCCATCCTACATCCATATTCATTTGGAATTTCATTATTTAAACGCCCAGATAAACACATACAGTATAACTCATGATAAAGTACGTGGACATGTTTGGATAAGGTGAACCTAAATGCTTGATTCAGTACAAACCGGACTGAAAGTCGCGCGCAGTGATGTCTCTGTGAAAGCCACTGATGTTGAAAACTAAACTTCATGCAACCCTATACACCTACGATTAGACGAGACGTGGTGTTTTGAAGGTTTTTTCCTGCGAGGGTGGGGTGGGGGCACCCGGATTAGTACTTGGCCAGTATTTTAAAATTCCATATCGATCAAAAAATTTTGTCTGGAGGTTTCGTGGTGAGAGTTACGGTGAGAAGCATTCAATAATCAGGATTGGGTTGACTTTGTTTAAACTATGTTAGTATTATATCTTAGAACAACAATTCAAGTTTAAGATATGTAATTGCTCCTGCATAACGACACTGACATACATTATAAACATGTACTTTCTTCTCTACCAATTATGGAGGTCGAGCATGATTTCAGTGACTGGGGTATTAAATTCTCGTGTGTTCTTATGTGGTATGAAACAATAATACTCTGTTTCACTGGAATATATGCGCAATAAAGGCGTTGATATTTAACTTATGGATGGTAGAGTTCTCTAGTGGGGAAATGATGTTTGATGTAAACGTATGTAAGTAACTTATTTTTTGATGTCATCAGAAATTTTAAAAAACACAATAATGGGGTACGGTGGGTGGGTAATTTTTGTATGATGTGTTTGGGTGAGAGCGTGGTATATCCAATAATAAGCTTTAACGCATATTTCTATATGTTAAAACGACGAATTAAATGAAATGGTTTCGCCAAATGTGAGTAGGAATATTTCTTTTCCGCATTATTTTATGGTTGTTTTTTTTTTCATTTTGGCCCGTCACTCAGTTTACCTGACATCCTAATGCAGTGCTCGGAGGAGACATCTACAGATATTATGAACATTTGAGAGAGTGACAGGTGTAAGGTGAAGTTGTTTGCATTTGCAACATGTACAGTGAAAAGAATTTTGGCATACCTCTATGTTACTTTCATGTACTGTAGCTAAAATATGTCTGGATATTGTACTTATGGAAATTGTACATGATCTAAGCATACATCTAACTAAAATTACTGCTCCCATGTGCTCAAAAAATCAGGCTGAATTAGTCTAAAGTATACTAACTTATATCAGTTAAAACAGGGAAAATCACCAAAATACCAGCTTCTGTAGTGCAGTGAATAAATTGCCAATTTAAAAAATGTAAAACAAAAACAGTTATCGGTTGTTTTATTTACAATTTACCCCTGATGTCCAGGAAGTGAAAATGACCAAGCGCAGCAAGCAGGTTTTTTTTTAATTGGTGCACATTTGAAGTTAATTCAAGCTGTATACTCCATAAGCCATACTACACCTATCAATTATACATCAAAATAAACGGAATTAAAAGTTCTTCAAACAATACCTAAGATATACAAGTTTTTTTTTTCTTTCTCAAAAATGCACTAAAACTAGTGAGAAAAACCTTAGAAATTCTATATCTTTAAAAATCTAACCCTATGCAAAATACGAAACTGTAGAGCGCCACCTCTATTAAACCTATACCCAACTGTCTTAGTACCGAGACATTTTTCCGTGTAGTGAATTGATCAAGAGAATTCAGATCTTTCGTCCCAACAGAAAAGAAAATATGTAAGCAAAAGTAACTTAATAGCTTATATATATATATATATATATATATATATATATATATATATATATATATATATATATATATATATATATAAATTTTCAGTTGATATATAAAACGTAAGTTTTTACTATAGTCAAGAAATTGCTTGCTTAATTGATCGTGGACTGAAAATAAAAAAATTAATCAACATCTTTTTTCATTCTTTCTACGTCTTTGAATATGCTCTTCTACATAGAAAAAATTACGGTACGAACTTCTAGTTCTAAAAAGCCCTGTTCTGATGATTTCATCAGTAGTCGATAATGTAGAAAGCTTTGAGCAAGAAGTTAGGTTCATGCGTGTGAAGCGCCTTTTCTGAGTTTGACCAGAACAAAATCTTACAATTTATTTACACTATGGCCCTTGGGTAAAATTAAGTTACGTTGTCGGACCAGATTTCGCAAAGTTTTCTTGCAGAATGTGATAGAAAAAAGAAATTTGAATATGATAAAGAGGTGTGCCAACTCGGCAGATATGGTTACTTTATCAGCATTATTCAATACGTCAAAATACGTGTCAAAATATAGCTTGTATTGGAATGAATATTTTTCTATCACTCGAAGAAACAGTTTCCCATATTTAAATCCAAAGGTCATTTATCTCATTATGCTACAAGCCTAATACGCAAAGTAACATCACCTTGCTTTTCTGAATTCCTCGAAAATAATTAACAGGAAGTAAAACCCTATGAAAAAGATCACGAATACGCACAGAACATTATCCTAAATGGATAGCTGACATTTTTGTACTTGATTATGAGACTTCGATTTTTATGAATGTTTATTTCATTAGAGAGCAATATTTCAGCAGTCATAGCCAGTCATTACATTTAATTAGAGATGCGAAAATTGCGAAAATGGCGTGTTTGGTATCGGTGAATGGTTATTATCCGGGTCATTGCGAGGAAAGTACAAATGCCATTTACCATTAATCAATCGAATACTTTGTTCAAGTCACGTAGCTGTTGAATATCACAACTTGCAAAAGTCGTTATAACTCTAACTTTGAAAATGAAAATGAATAGACGGATTGCGATTTCACAAATTTAAATTTTGAGAACTCCAATTTAAAGTTTTCTAGTTAAATATGTATATTGATGTTATGAAGGTTTAGTGTAAAAGTTAGTATTGTTTCGTTTATGCTATGGCTGTAAGAGCGCAAAATCCTACTTTGTAACAATATAAACAGTGTACTTGTCACTCCGCTCGAAATATCAAAATATATCTGGCACTGAAATGGATCGTTTTTGGAATTTGATGCTTTGTTGTTCCATTTACATGAAGAAAATACATGTATATATGTATATTTAATATCGTCTAAATTACTAAAATTTTAAACTTCTTTATTTTTGTCATATGTACCTAAGAGAAATCAAAACATGCAATTAAATTTGTTTTGTGCATATTTTTTTTTCTTTCTCTAAATTCTTCTTTCATTTTTTTACAAAAGAAATCAGTTAAAAATAATAGTTTATAAGTTTTATCGTAAAAGCCCAAGAGATATATAAAATCTATGTTTGGGTTTGGACCGAGACAAGGAAATCCCAGTCGCGGGGTTACATTATATGTCTCCCCACGAGGCTTGCCTCGTGGGGAGACATATAATGTAACCCCGCGACTGGGATTTCCTTGTCTCGGTCCAAAACCCAACGTAGATTATTTTTCTCACACAATATTATCCTTTAAAATAAGAAAGAACTTCTCCCTTGTGCAATATAGTTCACGCGCAATGTTTACATGCGGTGCATTAATACAAATATGTTAATGAAGACTGTGGCGTGACGTGTCATCCGAAGTACACAGTTTTTATGCGTGAGTCAAAACAAAATAAAAACATTAAACGTTGCATAGTTTTTAGGTATTATCACATTTAATATATGGATGTTATATGAAATTAACAATAAATAGTTAATATTTATTACAAGAAAATGTTTCATTTTCATTAGTTCCAATTTAGAAAATTATATTGTACATAATGAAACTGTACTCAGCCCACAGCTCTGTTGTAGTGTAAATACATGTAGCACGAGTGTCCGTGCTTGGGTTATTCACGGGTAATTAGAGATCCGTGTCACTATCATATATAACTCTCTTTTCTTTAGAGGAGGTGAAACTGTTTGTGACATACTTGTGTTGTAATTAATATTGATTGTAAAAGTACCTCCGTGTATAAAAGACCCTCCAAATACGGACCCCAGCGGATAACCATGTGCTAAACTTTCAAGTTCACTGATTCTTTGAAAATTTATTTTTCTGTCTTGGAAATATGGCAAGTGTTACAGTGAAATTTGCTTATGGATTAATGTGTTGATGGATAAATGATTCCTTCTGGCTGGCAAGTGCATTATTTGTCACTAAATATTTTAGGTATATTTTTGATTCAAGTGGGGCGCAATGGAGATGCTTAACAAAATTAGAATAAAGCATGTTTGACATAACACATTTCTGGCTATTACTAAGGTTTCTGTAGTTGTTAAGAGCGTTGGAAGACTATGAAGTGTATAGGTCTATAGTCTATGTGTATAGATCAGTGTTTTCTGTCATAGTTCATTTCACACAGCATTGAGAATTTCATCCTATCTGTAGCACAGTCAATTTTCAGGTCAGCGTCATTAAATGTAGCTAACAGTATATAATTTGTTTCACACGAAGTATTTAAAACTAGTTAGGTAGCTTTAGCTACATTTAATGACGCTGACCTGAAAATGTACTGAGTCAGGCTTGCAGATAGGATAAAACTGACAATGCTGTGTGGAACGAACTATCGTAATACCAAAAAGCTCAACATCGTGTGCGTGTATGTGTCTGTCTCTCTCGAAATGTTTTGTATGGTGTTTTCTCAAAAATGGAGAGTCCTTAAGTTACTATGTTGTTTTGTTATAAATTTGTTTGTTTGTTGTTGTTGTTGTTGTTTGATTTTAGAACAACTACGTCAGGTATAGCAGAAGACAACAAAAGTTTATTTTTTTAAAAGTAGTCCATAGCGTGGGGAGGCCTTGACTGAGATGACTGGTATGAGATGACTGGATTGAGACAAGAAAAGTAAGGTTAGCAAAACAGCTAGATTCCTCTGTCGCATGGGTGAGAAAAATCAATACATATAGTCAAGGACATTTGTGGAAACGCAAACACAGCCTCTCTTCGTCATTGTCCTAAAGATTTTCATTACTAAAATATGTCCCTCCAATATTTTCTTAGGTTACAACACTTTGAGTTTGACATATGCTCTAATTGTTTTAACGTATATACTGTAGACGATTTTGTTTTAGTATTTCATTCCACAGGTGGATTGGTGATTTAAACTGAATTTGACAGATTACATTCATTGGTTGATTATGTTCCAATGCAAAGCTGCTGCGTGAATGAGGAATAAATTGAATAGTGTTTTTTAATTTGTAACATTCGTTATATATAGGACAAAATCTGTGACACAACCTTCATTATGTAAAGGACAAAATCAAAATTTCATCTTCGTGCTAACTTTATTATGAAAAAAATCAAAATTTCATCTGTGACATAATTTTCATTATTTAACGGATAATACCAAAATTTTATCTGTGACGCATCTTCCCTTGATTATAGAAAACAGTATTCATTTCTTTTTGTTCCTTTTTCTTCAAAAGTTACTCATTATCTGACAAAGTACTGAAGTCATATCATCGCAGTTCATCTTTTAACCATCATTGCATCGATTACATGTGGATGTTATTTTTTAAATATAGAAATGTGTGCATCACCTTCTTAAAACAATACCTTAGAATTCCATAACACTGGCAATTTACCCAAACCCACGTGTAAATTCCTCGTAACAATTAAGGTGATGAATTTGGAATAATACTGTAATCTTCGCGAAGGTACAATCTTCATTGAACAATGTAAACAAGAGATCCGAGTACAATCATTCAAAATGTTAAAGGAATAAACTATTGTTGTTGCTGTTGTCATTATTATTATTATTATTATTATTACTGAACCTCTCCTAAGAAAGATTTTGCTCAGTTCTGTGCGATAATTGATGTAACAATGGTATTGCTGACTGTAATTACGTCTTTACTTTCGTTATATATTTATTGGTGACAATCATGCAAACGTATACCAGTTATTGCGTTATTGCGTGATAAAACACACGTACACCATGAATTTCATGTAAGGACATGTAGCTCAATAAATACCTGCATAAATGTTATGAAAGAATTAAATATTTTTGTTTATAATTTTTATTACATTTCTCTAGAATAATAAAAACAGCTGAAATTACATAGTATTTGTGTTATCTATTGGCCAAAATACATAGTTTTTCAGACGGTTATATCATCTAATGGAATTATATCAGATAATCTTCATTTCATCCCCAAAATATGTTGGTTGTACTTGTAGCTGCAACTACTGAGTTATATTTACATTGACACTCCTTCCAACCTAAATCTTATCCGTGCATTTGGTGATGTATCTATATGTTTAAACTGAAATATCCAGCTGTAATCTTTTTATTCACGTTCTTTCCTAAAGTCGTGTCTGTGATAACGCCAAGACTCGTCCAACAAGTGGTTTATTGTTTGGATATGTTTTGGAAACCTGTTTGAAATCCAGATAATTTCAAGAGAACACGTTTTACAGGGCCTTTGCCCCCAACATTTATTTCACTTTTGTTTTTGGGCAGGTGTTTCTAAAGATGCGTTTCACAGTACTCTGTTGGTCAATACGGATATACGGTAAATAACAGTTGCCCTTGCAGGATATGTGGCATGCTGTATAGAGTCACCAATAAAACTACATGGATTAGGCTACGAGACAAATGACGTCAGTGAGTCACCTAACTAGTTTGCGAAGCACGAGACGGAATTTGTAATAGGTGACAAATAAAGCTCTATTGTGTACAACCTAGTAGCAGTTTAATCGATGTCAATGACGTATCTGATCTGGAGATTTCATCTATATTTCCATTAATTAAAGCACTGACATGAACAAATGCCTCAGTTGTGAATAATGAAAATAAATATCTCACCAGCTAAACATCTGCGTGACCGGTCATGTTAACGCACGATGTAGTGCTTAGATAGTTCTATATCCTAAAGGTCTTGTAGGTGAAATATCATTTCTTAATCAGAAATCTTTCTTAGCGGCTTTGAACTTTTATCGGCTTACTAGCTTAAGTAAATCCGTCACACGTAGGAAGGGGTACGAATCTAAAAACTGCGTGCAATCGAGTTATATCACGCCTCGAATTAGTGTGTGAAAAGCTGATTATTGCAAGGAATTATCTGGAAGTAGTACTACAACAAAATTATTTTTAAAGTTTCAGTTTGTATGAAAACCCTAAGTTCCCTAAGAATTGAATAATTTGTAGTATAGGCTTTCTGGCCAAAACTTTTAGTACATTGAGAGTAAAGAATTAGACATCATCACCAAAGTTGCATTGCATGTCTGGAAATATTGGTGTATATACGGAAATTATTATCATACAGATTCGAGCATTAAACCTTCTTTAAAATAGTGCCTTATGCGTCTTTTTTTTAAAATAAATTTGGTCCTGAGAAATTATTGTAATTAGTATCTATGTAAGCTACAAGGCCTAATAAAATCAATATGAAAAGCTTTGAAAAAGTATCAGAATGTGTGACTAACAAGCGGCCGAAACAACGCTTAAAATTTGTTACTTGGTTCTTGTGTTTTTGGTTTAGATAATTCATTAAGGATGCCGTACAAGTGCAAAACACAATAACCACAGTCAACCACAGTCAACATAACATGAAGAGGTCTGCTTTGGTCCGTCCCCAACAATCGCCACAAAGCAATTCTCGTGCGAGGATAATAAATTAAACATGTGGGCGCCTCGAGACGGACGGCATCGCGGTAGTGAATTTAGCAATTTGGTTTGTCCGCAGAATGCCGAGCTTTCTCACCTCCATCCATAGCGAGAGCGGACAACAGCAAATCGTGATGACAAGTACAAGCGTTGGTCAGCAAATGGAACACCACTGACCCGATAATTCTGGGCAGGTACGCCACCGATTTTCTACCATGGTTGTCAGCATCATAGACCAAAGTCAGATGCTTAAAACCTGGCTGGAGTTTACGATTGCTTTGATTTGAGGATCAGGCGCAGACACAAATGCCTATCGGGAAATAGAGAAAAACCTAGACTGCACCATCGGCAAGAAGATAAGATTAAGCTTGAGGGAAATGAGCTGGACAGCATTTAGAACGCCGACATTTGGGAGGGTTTTACAAACTTCTTTGGTTCATTGAGGAAAAATAATACCAACGCTGTCTACCTGGCATCCAAAACGCAAACGTGAAATAGACCGACGCGTCTATGGCTCCCTCGATTGGGACAAGCTTCTCTATGCTGCTCGACTTTGAGCTGCTGAATGACAACGTGCATTACCACTTTTCCGGCCTCTCTGACTGCCTTAGAGTTTAGCTGAAGGTCAACAACAATCGCAGGGAGGTCATTATCACTGTTAATTATGTGGATTCGAAATCGTGAGCCTGAATGCATGGTTAGGCAGCAGTATGTTGGACGGGTTGCTGTATTGTACATCAGAGCGTTTCACAACCTCAGGGCGGCACTAGACAAGAGCTACACCACGTAGAATATTAACCAAATTTGCTATCGAAATATAGGAAGGCGATAGTCATAGTCATGGATGACCCTTCACAAACCACTGATTTCCACAGATATACTGAGCAATTTTACAAACCCCTTATCAACAAATTATAGATGACAATCGAGAGAGTCCCAAACTTCATCTACGCCACTGACGTTAAAATAATGGCGGAGGAATATGTCAAGGACGCGGAGATTACGTCGATAGACATTGGTAAATTTACCATAACAAGTTTGCTATGTCATCAACATGAGGTCAACAGAAGCAACTACTTTCCTTGGGCTATGAAGGCCATCGTTGTCATAACAGAGGATCCGCTAATCCAGGCCTCTTAGAAAAGCATCTGCAGCCACCTCTGCTTTAGGTACGGCCCAGTACTAGAACCACTTGCAGCTGGGAACGGACTACCGGCATGTTGAAACAATAGCAGAGTCGAAACATAAACAAACGATGCGTACGAACCATCAGCGGTACTGTTGTCGATACCCACTAAGTCCAAACGAAGCCATCAGCAAGTAGTGATGCAGGTCTTAAGGTCAAAGGCTCAGATAGAGTTGCTGCTGGTTAACTATTTGATGCTATCATGAAACAATGCTGAACTGAGAAAAACGTTGACGTTGAAGCCGTAGTGGCTGGAGCGGCAGCGAGAAAGCTAGATTTCACGATTCCATGTTATTTTCTCTGCATGTACTATTAGACACACTCCCGGTACATTTTATATGGAATAATTGCAAAACACACAATGTCTGCACCAACTTACGCCAAAGACCTCTGAAACCTCATTTACCATGCAGAGGTATTTGGCGGCCTTTTGATTGGGTATGCGATGATTGTCAAATGCTTGTCTGATAGAAGTAGTTATTCTAGAGTTACCGCGGCTTGGTTGGCTTAGCGTGTAGCATTCTTCTATCGGCTTTCCTTGTAAAACAGGAGGGTTCTAATGAGGTGATAGTCGTCGTGACAAGCTACTTTAAGCGTAAAGCTGTTATCGTGCTAAGGAACGATAAGTTGAGCGACCAGTTGACAATGAGAACGTGCTAATACTGCATCACATAGAATAATACTGCCATACTGTTGTTCGATGTTACGGAGTCCCAAAGATACAGAAATGTGCTTCAGGGAGGACGCAGTGGCAACTTTCATTCAAAGCACTGAGCGAGTGATGGTGAATATCTGAAAAGATGTTTCAGAATCCTGTATAAATACAGATGAAACCGGAGAAAATGCAGTAAATGTTGAGTCGCACTTCTCCAGTGGCATACTGGCTAGAATTGCTTGACTCTATGGGATTTTCTTTCCGGCTTTTGGGAAAGCTCATCTATAATACTCTTTTAAGACATACATTTAATCGTTTTTGTTCCACCGTCAAAAATACAACTATAAATTTGTGAAATAATGCGCGTTACTAAATTAAAATGGGTAGCATTTATAACGGATTGGTATATTTTTGGAGAATTTTTGGATACTATGTACACAAAATTGAAACAAGAATGTTTATAATGATTTAAATGTGCAACTTGTAGGATAGTCCTAATTAAATATGTGGCTAACACATTATTGGTTGTTAGGGATTGCCCGACAAACGCAAAACTGGATAGAATTTGAGTCTTAGTATGTCCATCGCGTTTCAGGAATATTACAGTTACGTTTGGGGACATCTGGCCGGACTTGTCCTCCTTTTCCTCGCCCAGACACGATTATTCCAAAGCATGCAGTGCATGCTGTAATTTTAATCCACGTGGAGCGTGCTTTGCACACATAGTAGGGATAGCAGCTCGTTGGGCGGTGGCTGTATTCCCAATTGACGAGCAATTAATTAGTGCGCCTTGCTTGCACTCAAATTAGGGGTAAAATTTCGTTCAATGGTGGCTCCTATTTCCCACTCAACGGGTTGAAGTACATAGCCGAATGGCCGCACACGTCTCAAATCTAAGTTCAAGCTCAGTTTTGCCACTCATCGCTGACGTGTCACCACCATATCATCTAAGACTGCGAAACTTAGCAAAGCCATGGTGCATATGTACAGGGTAAGGCATCGTTTGATCGAGAAGAAAACAGACGTTCACCATTTTGAACAAGATGGCCAACGATGAAATACAAAATGAAGAATGAGAAGAGAAGAATCAGCAGCTGCAGCAGCAGCAGCAGCAGAATGAAGAGGTTGAAGAGTTTTAGATTGAGACAAATGATTTCCCTGTCTCCTACAGAAAGATAAAACCATGTGTTGTAGTCTAGACCATGGTGAGAACTAGTTCTTCTGGATATCGTCGCCGTAAACCATCTAAACCATCCAAGACAGCAGCCCAACAGCACTTAACACGACTATTCAATATTTACCATTTGTGTATGTGTGTAAGTTAAACTTAAAACCTCAATTATCCCATTGTAATAGTGTATTTGTTTGGGTATAGTGTGCATATATAAACACTCCATAATCTTTCAAATGTCAAATCTGTGTAATTTGTCAGTAAGAAGAATAGTTTCTTTTAGATTTGCGCCATTTCTCTTGACTTGTATTCTTTTCCATACATGTGGACGTCTTCTTTCAAGTTTTCATACCGAACCACGTCCGTGCTTAAAGCCCATAAGGCGGCGTGTTCGCCAGTCGTACCATTCATTCTTGATCTTATGCAATGCTAAGAAGACTGAAAAATGACAACCACCCAGCATTACCAAGTCGGGAAGTAATGGGTGCAAAATATTTGATGAAAAGAATACAGCACCTCCTGGATCGGGTGAAGGACATGGCAGTGTTCCCCCCAACTACACACGCACGTCACCTAAAGAGGGGAAAACCACCTCGCTGAGAAATAGGAGGATATGGACTGGAACTCTGCTGAGTAACTACCGCAGCAGCCACACCCTCTAATTCCTCAAACTGAGGATTGGGAGATGAGGACCAATTGTATCCACCAACACATCTTGGAGGAAGAATTGAAACAGATGCGGACAAAGGTGTACGACTTGTAGTGCCCGAGATGATAGATTCAACCACTAAGGAGAAGAGCGGTGATAGAAAACTAAACGGCCATTTGAAAGCTACACAAAATCTTTTGAAAAAAGAGAATCTACTCAAAATTATTGCCGATTATTGAATGTGTGTTTACAACTAAAACGTTAAACTTTTTACCTTTCATTTCGTGCTAGAACCATGTTAGTGTTAAAGTTATGGGCATATTTTCCGTTATGACCTCCTGGTGTCCCTACATGCAAACCTACGAGCGCCTATAAAATTATCATATGACCCACAAGTGCCCCATACTACGTTTGTGAAGTGATTGTCAGGGAGACATGATATGAATGTGTACGTGAAGTAACCCATATTCTCAAGCCTACTGTGAATGGCATGGAAACGGGTGTGTAAGAATTGCGGTCCATAGTAAGGTACTTGATCAGAACATAAATATTTACGATAAGATTGAATATAGTGGTAAGAAAGGGAATATTTCTGAACGTTGCCGTCCGGATCTTGGGGAACCAAAATATGGTGACTTTGAGATTACCATGGGCAGAAAAGAGATCACTTAAAATGTGAATAAGTTTGCGTGCAGAAAGAAATCAATAGGAAAGAACGTCGCCATGGTAAATTCTACATTTTACCTTAGTAACTTTACAACCAGTATATATGGTGTGTAATGGTAGTACAAAAGGGAAGGGCCGATAATATTCCATTAAGAGGAGCATATGTTAATCTCAAGAACGCACTGAGTTCCAGTGGTAATTCTGAGATGAAGTGTTCAGCCTGCACATGGTCACATGATTAAGAAATACGCATGTAGACCTATTCAAAAGCAACAAAGAAAATCATAGTAAATGAAACAATGCTTTTGGGTCAGAAATAACGTCGAAGCAGTCAAGAAAAGGTGCTTTGGGCTCGATATATATAAATTTCAAACGGCTTTTGTCATATGGGAGAGTACCAATTGTTACGAATATGTAATTAAATTGCTTGTGTGTTAATTTTTAATTTTTTTTTTTAATTTTTTTTTTCTTTCATTACATTTTATTGTAATGATAATTTTCATTGGATTTGAATCTCTTTTCGGAAAATTCACTTGACCTGATTAGAACGTAACGGTTGCTTTATCACTATTTTTAGTTCACCTTGGTTGAGACGTTTGTAAACATTGAATGAAAATTATTGGCTATTACCAAGGTCATGTTCGGCCCACGTGTTAGCTACGTTGTAAACAGCCTTTCTTTTTCATTTATTTCCAGCGTAGGAATTTGATTCTTAAATAGGGCTATTCTAGCGTACGTGCAAATTGGAATTTTTTTTTTTTACTGAGTTGATCAAATTAATGATCACGTAGCCCCGTCACGTGAGCCACCATGTGATCTAAAATCGGGGGTTAAGACAGACGATTTCTAATAGATTTGCCAATCGTAAAAATATACCTTTGGGCTCCAGGTATTTGTCTTGTTGTTGCCATTTGAGTTGATTTTCGAATTTAATAATTCATATTCTCTGGAAAACAAAACAAGTGCTTTTCTTTATAAAAATTCTGGGACAAAGACATTTAGTGGAAATTTCTTCTGGAATTCTAAACAGAACATTATAAATTGTGTTTCAACGAGGAACTGTTGCCATCAGTACATCGACCTCATCTGACGTCATCGCCTTCCATATTGGAACTTCATAGAGATTCGAACCTGGATTCAATTAGAACTGTTTAGTGATAGGGCTTATATTTTTCAATTCTAGGATTAATTTTTGGATTATATTCAGAAACCGTAAGTCTTATTTCATATTTTACCTTGTTTTCTAGGGAAATAAATTATTTTGTTAAAATTTACAAAGCTTGTTGACTACACTCTTTTCTTTTGTTACTTTTGTAATAGCCTACACGTAACACAATGCTGTACACAATTGCCAAAGAAAAGGCAAAAAAAACCCCAGCTAAAATCTTTAAAGTGGGTAAAGACTTACAGTACGCTGAATATAGATCTAACCAGGAACAACTCTCCATGTCAAAATCACCACTTAACATAATTTCCGCGGAAGAAGTAAGACAAATATTTTTGGGTGTGGGCGGCCTCTGTTTTTTAAGCTTAAATCAATTTCCTTATTTGTCACTAAAAGTTGTTTATATTTTGTGCTCGTATATTTTTAATTCAGGCCGCAGCAGAGTTCGGGAATTGAGAAGGCAGACTTACCCAGAACGAATTTCAAATAGCTTGAATTAAAACATCGTTGTAAGAGTGATAGACTAATCCTGTGAAATTTTATAACTTTTAGAATTGTCATAACGGTCAATGATTTGTTCGTCGTATAACAACTGCACAGTGACAAGGTTTATTATTGTCAAGAAGCTGGAAGCTTTTATTATAAGTCACTGCGTGTGACATTCTAACACAATTTCATCCTTATGATAAGCAAGTATTTGATTTTAGAAAGTATCTAGAATGTATAGTACAACGAGGTACGTCAAGAACATTATCTTTATCATCAATAAAGTACCAATTATTACGCTCAGGCAAAGACACGGTTTTAAGCTTGTGACGAATATTACAATGTAAATATTCTTATCCGCAAACCGATCGAGTGCTGATAAAGTTAAAGTTGCATCAAATTGATGATCACGAGATATTATCTTTATATCAGGTAAATGGAGTAGTTGTGTAACATGAGTGGATGAGGAGTCAATAGGAACTGATAAAGACAGTCGGAGCGCGTCAAAGAATATTTGTGGTGATGTAATTGGAATCTGTAGAATATATATTCAAAGGCAAATACAAAACAGGACAAGGAAATTAATTTAAAATAAAAAATAAAAAAATAACAGAAAACGCGTTGAGGTTTACATGACTATTTCTACAGGTATAAAGGCTTCATATTTTGGATGTTTCATCTAGTAGCTTCAACTTGACGCTGATGCTGAAAAATATTTTATACTGACATACAAATCGATGATAAATATCGCCATCTGCTTTTTATGTATTTTTTTTTTTTTTTAAAGCAGATTATATCCCGGATATTTCAGTATGTTAGTAGTAATTATAGGCTATTGGGTGACTAATAAGCAAGTGGAAAAAATAATTTAAATGAAAATGTACCAGCTGCAAATAGATTATAATTCTATTTGTATGTGGCTGTCTTTTTCTAGTCATCTTTGTGGAAACCGCAATGTTCTAAGGCGGCGTCTCCAGTAAGATTCCTTTCCGGCCCTGGTTCCGAAGGAACTCCAATTAGGGCTGTGTTCCGAAACCAGGAAAGAATGTCCACTTATCTAATTCGAAGACTGATTCTAGTTAGGATAGAATGCCAAAAACATATATGAATTAAACGTAGAAACTTAAAAACATTAAACGTAGAATCTTAACCAAAGCCAGTATAACGCTAAATATAGACCAGGATTGACTCTTCTATTGCTAAGGTACTAACAGAGATATCCATCATGGAACATTTCACGATTCTAGCATAAACAGTGTCTGCGAAATGAACGTCAAAACAACAAAATTTAACCTACTTTTGCAAATGGCGTATTGCTCAACAAAATGCATCTCCTCACTCAGTTTCGTGATTCTAGATTTAAAAAATGTATACACATCATGCAAAAAGAAAACTATCTTGTCTAATGTGAGCTAAACGCAAAACTTAACCTTACACCATATAAATGTATGTTGCATTGAACTTCTGTTGTTGTACGGTGTGGTACTAATAAACCTATATTAAAATACCTGATAATAATTACTATAAAGTCCTGTTATCACGGTTCAACATGAACGATACCAGTATATATTAATTTCTCGATTCCACACAATCAAAAAATAAATCACTAAAATCTGACAAAGCTTTAGACGGAGACTTAAATATAAGAAGCACATACCATAGATTTGTTATATTACAAATGCCTTTGAAAATCACTCGTGCCCGAATGATCATAAACGTCGTAGTTGTGATTATGAATCATAATTGATTACTATCCTAGATTTAGTCATTGCAGAACAATAAAATAGGAAAATGTCTCTTGGAATTTAGGAGTCAGGAACTAGGCCCAAACAAATGAAAAAAGCATAAATACTGATCGCCTAAAAATAAAAGATGTACGAAAACAATATGAAACTGCATACATACCATTGCATAGACTAAGCCCTCAGGGCCTCAAAATTACTTTCATTGACTCATAGTCGGTTTAAAGTGCATTCGGACACACCAGGCTCTTGTCAATTAGATTTCATTTCAAACATGACGATTTCAACGTCAAAGTAACTCCGATTTCGTACAGTTGTTCGACAGCCTGCATAAGTAAACTAATATTAAATTAAAGCAAAATAACAGTCCCTTCCTGCTGCTAGAACTCCAAATGTATCTAATAACTCCAGTACAACGATCAGGCCACCAAAACACAAATTTTTTACTGACGTTCGAATACCCGTTTCCGTTTGATCAAAATGTTGAACACTCTACATAGCTATGTGAGAATCTCCTTATGTTATTAACTAATAAACGTTTGTCATCATAACAGCATAATGCAAACATACTCTAATATATATCTCATGATGATTTACAGTTTTGGTTAAATGGACAGTTCTTGTACATCTCATGATGATTTCATCTTGTACATCTCATGATTTATTAGATCACAGATCTTTGGACAGTATTGCAATCTTTCTTCTCTTCTTTGTCAGTTCTAATAGCATACTGCTTCCTCTGAGAAAGCAACATTCTTGTAGACGAACGCCAGACACTTCATATTTGAAACGTCCTGGAAACTTTTTAAGCAATTTGTTGAACACTACATATAACATCTTTATATAATCAATTGAAAAAAACAAACAAAACTGAATGTTATTATTTACGTAATTATAAAGTTTATATTCATTAATGTATAATGAATATGTATCTGTTAATAATAATCACATTATATCACCGTGTTGGTTTATAAGCTTGCAAACTCCTGAAAATTATCACACAACACATCGAAGCATATTTCATCACTTAGTGGTCATGTTTCATGACATCTTTTATTTGTACATGGCTTAATTCATCCTTATAGTGCTCTATATCCTGTAACGAAGTATGTATGAAAAGTGTAGAAATACTTGAGTACCAAGCAGCTGTGCTTGATAAGTTACCATTCGTAGATAAATCAGTTAGTGAATTATACACCTCATGTGTGTTTTGCATTAATTAATCTATATAAAAATACCTACAATGATAAGGAATACGAATTGTAAAATAGACACGACTATATATTATCGTGAAGTTAATTCTGATAAAATTCATACGTTAGAATACAATCTTATTTAAATTTGTTGTGCTTTAAAATTTCAATCTAAAAATATTCAAATAGATCTGAAAATATCCCCTATACATGGCTGCTGCATCAAGCTAATGCAAATGGCGGTCTGTTGATCAAAGGTGTCTGATGTATGTGACAAAATTTTGCTGGTCATGTATCAAATAAATATTTTAGTCTCGTTACAAAGCTCCCTGGATCAGGCATTCGAAAAGACTTTTTTTCAACTTAATTTTTCTCCAAAATTGCCCAGATATGTATATCTTGCATATTATTAACGATCTAACTATACGTTAAGAAATGATATTTTGGGCCTACCTACGACATCAAAATTTGATGATCTAGAAGAGGGGCCATAGCTAGAAAACATTTTGATAGTTTTTTTTAGTTTTTTTTTAAATTCTCATTAAAGTTATAAACTCATGTTTTCTTTGAGCTTAACTAGAGTTTCATACTCATAAAGTTTCCATAATACGCTACCTGTTTTATTGCAAAAGTTTGAAAAATCGAATGTTTGTTTCGTCCATATTAGACTCCGCGGCAGTCACAGATATTTACAATTTAGATATCAAAAATTAATTTGTTATCGTGTTGAAAAACAAATAAAAACCAATAAAAGCTGGAGTGGCAGTTTTCCGCTGATGCTATATTTTTTTACTGATGTCATCTACTAAGTAACAGAAAAAAATTGCATTGAATTCTTTTGTTCTCGGTCTTGCAATCCATGTATATAGTACAAACCTCGTATATGTGATTTAAAAAGAGTTATACAAATTTTCATTAAAAGTAAAAGAAGTAAGACGAGTTTTTATTTAATGAAACGTTTATGCAATTTGTTGTATATCAAAGATAAAGGGTACGCACTATACATCCATTTTCTTTACACCACAAATAAATTAACTAAATTTTCCTATGGCGTTAGATGGCTATAAGGTATCCTCTATTTACGGAGCAAGTTAACTCTTCAAATTCGTGCCGAGTGTATCCGCTACTTGACAAATAAACCGGAGGTTATTCAACATTTAAAGCTAATTAGAATTGATCGATGTCATTATTTATGTTTGACTTTTTGCCGTTGCCCCGTAAGATTCTTTTTTTTATGTTTCTTTATATCTCTATCTGTTTGTCGGTTCTCTATATCACAGTGCAGTCCCTTAAACATCAAAACCTAATCTATTGCACATTGATCAGTTGAGACTCAAAAACTATTCCATTAATCTAACTTTCGACACCTTTAAACACAGATAGGGCCAGAATTTCAGAACAAGTAATAAGAACACTAATGCAGCAGTATACACTGTTTTAAATCTTCAGAGATACATCCAAATTCCAGGCACTGGTCCAGGCCCTATGTTTACGTTATCTTCTACCTACAACTCCCTCAGAATTCAATGCACAGCTAAATATTGCTCTCCTTTTGCAATAATGATAAAAAAAAATTAAAAAAATAAAAACACTTCAAGAGTTTCAGTTTTAGAATCGGAGCAACAACAATTGCTGCTGACAAAGACATATCCTACATTTAGATTCTTCTTTTAGGGCGCTGGAATAAGATAATTTCAAAGGATATAGCAGATGTTTTGAACTACACTTCAACCTATAAACAACTAAATTGTTAACTCAAATGAGGAAACACAAGAACGTAAATAAGGGTAAAGTTTCACCCATATATTTCCTGCTCTGCTTGCATTTTCGTCTTAACTGTTGTCTGGGAAAATATAAAGTTGACCATCCATATCTTTGTCACGTTATTTTTGCATATATACTCACGAAAATGTTGCTTTCCTTTTCAGATCTACTGGCTACGCATACCTGTTGCATTTTTTTTTTCTTCAAATCGCCTATCAAACACATCTTTTCCTGTGTTGAAGGCACAGATAGTTAAGGTTGATAAAACGTTGTGGTTTTATTCATCTTTTTATTTGACTTGTCAGATGCCTTTTATATCATAAATATTATATATACAAACGCAATTTTCCTAAGAAAGGTGGTAGAATGCATAAATCTATGCAGGCCTCTTAGGGCATTACAGGCGCCATGCAAAGCGGACGAATTGCATGTTCCTGTGTTATGGCGGTCTCAGCTCCCCAAAATTTATACGTTTTGGTTTTCAAGGTAAAATGTTTACATTCATGTCAGGGTATGTTGGTTCTAGTCAGTTACCAATATGAGAGAGGTATAATTTCCAAGGAATTTCAACTTAGTAGTATTAACATATACTCAAGAAACGTAATTTTGTAAACTTTAAGCATTGAATATCGCATTAACATACATAATTTTCACTGTATTGATCTGCATCAACAATCGTTTTAAGCATTACTACTTATTCTGATATTCTTTCTTACCTCTTTACTGTCCTCAACATTAAGATTTGCAAGATAGTATTAATCTTAAGGCTATCTTGATTTCTTGATGTCCTCTCCTACACACTTCGTCTTGAATATTAACCCATTGTTATGTTGCATAGAAAAAATGTTGAACAGGAATTATGACCGGACGATATATCAAGTTATTTTTCTTTAATTCTCATGGTGAATGTTCACTATATATGAACTTAATTCTGTATGATCTTTTGTAAATGCATGGTATTTTTCTCCATTGATCGTCCTGTATTTATATTATTGATTTTACTCTTCATACTACAAGCTTAAAATAAAGATGTAAATCAATTAATCTCTCTCCCTCACTCTCTCTCTTTAGCAAAGCTGACTGACAAAACAATCACCAGAGAGACCTCTCTTTAGCAAAGCTGACTGACAAAACAATCACCAGAGAGACCTCTCTTTAGCAAAGCTGACTGACAAAACAATCACCAGAGAGACCTCTCTTTAGCAAAACTGACTGACAAAACAATCACCAGAGAGACCTCTCTTTAGCAAAACTGACTGACAAAACAATCACCAGAGAGACCTCTCTTTAGCAAAACTGACTGACAAAACAATCGCCAGAGACCTCTCTTTAGCAAAACTGACTGACAAAACAATCACCAGAGAGACAGAGATATCAAAGATAAGAAACGAATCCTACGATCAGTAGCAATGGAAAGTAAATACAGCATTATAATGACTTCGATCAACTATTCAAAAAGACCTTTTAATGTTTGAATTACTTATGTTTAATTGTCTCATTTCTATGTTTATTCTCCAATTAGCTCGACTTACATTTTGTAGTGGTCACACGATATAAATTTTGTAGTGGTCACACTATGTGAGGATCTGAAGGCAACTCCTGTCGTCATTACATGACTTCTCTAGTCTATATGAATTCCATATTAAATGTAGGTATATTGATTTGTATTGTCACGACTCCATGGTCTTAAACTAAATAATCGAAAGAAGCTTTGTAAAATCCAACATATATTTTAATTCCCTCAAACAAAAAGTGAAAATTTAAAAGGAGCTTACAGTTTTGTGAATTAAATTAATAATAATCCTAAATGTTCTATCACAAGTCCAAAAGTATAGAGTATCCTGAATGAATTCCAATCATAAATTTGTTTATGTACCAACAGCCTTGTTGTATCACAATGATATAATATAGAATGTCTTTGAATATATTCACAATAATCCCAAGATGTTGTTAATACAGTCAATGAGCACTTGGGTAAATCCAGTGAATGCTAAACATAATTCCATTAGAATTATATCTGAACAGTAACAGTAAATAACTAAATAACTCCACAGAATGATCTTAAGATAGGAATTAAACATTTTTGTTTACCTCAACCTTATATAAAAACCTAAGACACAATATGATGACCTGAATGTGGGTCATAAGTTTCTTTACAGAACATTTTAAGTTGACAAGGCCACGTGAAAATGCTTAGAAAGTACCATTATCCTAAAATGTAATCTACAATCATGGACAAAAGATTACCATCTAACTTGTTTACAAACGACATAGTTTCCTTTTAATGAAATTTTTTTATAACTCTTGTTAAATCACAGATACAGTGTACTATATATATATATATATATATATATATATATATATATATATATATATATATATATATATATATATACCTGGAAATAATGAATGGAGTAAGATAGATAGATAGATAGATATAGTCAAACCACAAACAAATCGCGGCAATTTTTATGTTAATAATTAGATGGAATAAATATCACACACGTCAGCGGAAACATGAAATTCCTCTGTAAAATGCAAATACGAAATAAAAACATTAACTCTTCAAAACCGCGCAGGTAAAAAAGTACCACATTATCGACACTTTTTGAGCAGGAAACTCAAGCTCAGGTAGAGAGTAGCAAAACTCTGAAAGTCTATAACTTTAATCAGAATAAAAGAAGAATCACAGTACTATGAACATTTTCTTGACTAGGGTCCCTCTTCTAGACCACCACATTTCATTGACACAGGCGTACCTTTTTCGCATTTGGACATTTTCGCAGAAAACAAATCACTCTCGATTTATATGGGTTTCATAAGGAGCCTTGTCTTTTTTTTAGAATTCGTGATTTATACTGCATCCGCGGCTTCTAGTGATTTTTCAATCACAAGACCGAACGTAAGTAGCTTTTATGAAATATAATATGGCTCAGCTAACTTGAAAGAGTGAAATTTGTTGACAAAACTAAATGATAAAAGTGATCATAAGATAATATTAATAACATTACGTTTAGTTTTTGCAGTTGATTCCTGACTAATTTTGACTGATATGGCTGTATAAATGCTAGTAGAAAAGAAATATATGTACACAAAGTAAAATAGTTGTTACAGACACATGGATTCCTGTATTAAACACTTGCATAATAAAACCTTCAAACTTCGTAAAAAATAATGTAAATAGTTGTAGCGATACGGCGATACGGCGATATCGCCTGTCTGTATGACCTCGATACAGCCTGAAAATCATATGATTACTTGACGTAGATGGATTTCCAGACTGATTTATTCTTTTACAATGTATCTTGCCTTCAAATCGTGTGAAGACTGGATTTAATCTTTATATACACTACACATTTCGTCCATTGGTTGATTTAGCAGGTTTCAGGCTTCTTCGTAAATTGTGGCGACAAAGTCATTCTCAGTATAAGCTTTTCCTTTTGGAGATTAGCACAAAGTGGTATCATAAAGGGACCTCATCTCGTGACACCATAGTGTCGTGACATCACTGGCAATGCAGAGTTCTGATAATAAAATTCATAATTATCGCCCAGAGCGAGCTTAACAGCATCAGTTGTATGCATGCGTATAGAATATGTTGTCTCGTACAAACAGATGATGTGTCTCTCATTCCTGTAATTCTTAAATTATTTAAGATTAAAAATTGTTTATTGACTTCAAATTGCCTCTGGCAGTTGAGATCTTTTGATATAGTCAAGACGACGTTATTTACATGTCATTAAGTGAACTCATTTGGTTTATTCCACAGTGCTTCCTAACATGGACAAATTAAATCAATGTCATCAGGTGAACTCTTTGGAAAAGGTCTATTCCACAGTCCTTCATCACATGGACAAATACTGTCAAACGTGCGAAGGAATTAAACAAACTTATTTTATTTCGACTATTTCTTCTGGTGTAGACATTTCCAAGAATTTTCAGAGTCATTATGATTTGTCACTACCAAATACGAATCACTCAATCGGATATGGGCTTACAGACCCTCTGTCACATTTTGCAAGTTTAAGAAGGGCCCTCCTATACCTAGAGTGAAGGAATGGATACAGAAAAGGATTGATTGTGGAATTTATCCAAAGAAGCCAAAAGGTTATTTCAAACCCCACACTCCCCACACAATCAAAACATACGGATCGAATTAGCGATGCAATTTCATACGGAATCCAGCATATTCCGAATACAAATACAATAGTGAATAGGGATCTGGCTGCTTTCTGGTCCCTATTAAAGTTCTCAAGACGTCTTCCTTTTGGGGCCGTTCTATGCCATCCATTTGTCTGGATTTGTTGATGAGATGTTGGGTCAGTGCTGCTGTTGACATACACTGACGTCGATGGATCCCTTTCAGTCGATGACCCTGGCTGCACGAAAATACTGTTGGTAGCTGTTAACCCCTGAAGTCCGCGGAATCTTTTGCGAACACTTACATATACCATAATGTTTAACACGCCCACAATTATAAAAGGAATCAAGAATTCAAAAATTACACTAAATAACAAAACAGGCGTATTGTCATAATATGGAACAAAGCATTGACCCGGTGACATACTTATCTTGCCTCCTATTGGCTCCCAAAGCAATATCAAAGGCATATACACCAATGCTGTAATCAGCCATGGGATCAAAAGGAACACAGACAGCATGGTATCTGTGCGGTGGCTTCGGGCCCATAGAGGATGAGCAATCTGAATATACCTGTCTAAGCTGATCATGCATATATTGTATGTCGAGGTTGCTGGAGTCACATAGTCAACGACCAACCAGAGAAAACACAAAGCACGTCCGATGTGCCATGTTCCGGTCAGAACATATGGAGCATAGAACGGGATACTAACGGAGCCAATAAGGAAGTCAGATACTGCTAAGTTAAGGATGAGATAGTCACTGAAGTTTCTGAGAGACCTCTGTGTGGCGAAAGCAATAATGACCAACACATTTCCTCCTGCGGTGAGCACGACCATAACACATATAAGGAACGCAATGACAGACGATGTTGGCAATGTCAACGGAAGCGGTGTTATTTCTGGTACGACGGTGGTGTTATTTCCATCCATTCCTCTTGATTCAACACAGACAGCTTGACGACCTTTCTTACAGATGGAATCACAATGTCATAGTCTTATTGCAGAAAATGTTGATATGTGCAACCATTCGTGTAAGAGTGTTCCAGTCTATCAATGTAGTAATTAGACAACTCGTACATTTGGAATGTCAAATATATTTTTCAAACATTTGAAAGCATTTTAACTTGGAAATTAATTTCGGAAAATATTGAATTTGACACTGAAACGCCTCTTAAATCTTTCTACTGATGTCTTTTAAAACTATAGATTATAATGCACGTATTCCCAATATGCTGTCCCTGAAAGAAGGTAGAATTGAGACGGCCTTACATGTTTCAAAGTTGATTGCAATCATTTTGCATTGGAACTATTCTGTGTGATATTACTGTGACAAACTGTTAGTATATATGATTTTACGTTCTACCATACAGCCAATGCCATCTGCCCATCGAGTTATCGACCATTAAATATCGTCTGCTCGACTGAAAAAAATTATGGATCAGTGTGTCCAAGTACAACATGTATCTGAGGCAGCAACAGCTCATAATTCTACTCGTGACTGTGCGAGATGGAACAGTAAAGGTTACCAGTACATACCAGACCATTTTCAAGACTTGGTTTAGTTATTTAAAGTAAAATCACTGTAATTCTCTTCCCAAATGTACTTAATACATTCCTAATGCTGAAAATTTGACTAGATTATTATCATGCTTGTTGACAGACACGCTGATAATGATTATCATTACCAAAGTTTTAGGGTGAGTAAGATCACTTCTATTTTTACATACACTTTGACCTAGTTGAAACTCTTGTACGTTTTCTTCTCTACTGCATTACATACATACATACATACGTACGTAAGTACGTGCGTGCGTGCGTGCGCACGTACATACATACATACATACATGTGCACTATCATATATCCTTGCAATAATACGTGCATGGTTTTTGCTCCTACACTCGAACATATGCCCCTGATCTGCGCATATTTGGCTGGCAACATCTGACTATCGGTGTCTTTCTTTTGTTTTCTCATTACAATTTGAAAAATATAGATAGTTTGTATTTATCAACATGAATATGCTTAGGGATAAATTGTTTGTTTTGTCTTTATTATTAAAGGCCGTTCCAGATTGTAAGAGTTTGGTTTCGTGTAAATGATTTAGAAATTATGTTCATGTATTTTCAGTTAAGAAATCAGTACAAATACATATATACATGCTGACAGACAGATAGACGCATTGATAGATATACAAACACAGAAACAGACTGACTGCATGTGTACATACATACATGCATACATACATACATACATACATACATACATACATACATACATAGCTTAAGCTTTCCTGATCTTTCTCAGGATCCGTTTTTGTCTGTTATTCGTGGCATGCCATGCGGGATATCTCCTCTTTACGTGTACAAATTTAGTTACCTTCATGCATCCTCTGTATGTGTACTAGCTTAGTTACCTTCATGCATCCACTTTACTTGTACTCGCTTAGTTACCTTCATGCATCCTCTTTACGTGTACTCGCTAAGTTATATTCGTACATCCTCTTTACATGTATTCGCTTATTTACATTCGCACATCCTCTTTACGTGTACTTGCTTAGTTACCTTCATACATCCTCTTTACGTGTACTCGCTTAGTTACCTTCACGCATATAGATGAGCCCCATTTCGCATAATTGCATGGAAAAAGCTTATTTTAATGATAAACTCACATAAACCTCTGCCTTTCTCTTATCCTGAGAGCTTAATTTCGAACATGTTAACTGACCCATTCATTCACTACTAAACTTTCCAAAAGCTGTTCAGCATAGCACATTCTAAAGATGTACTCACAGTTTAAAAAGGTGGGTCTTGTACATGTGAACTCAAATCTCTCTAGCAAGGCTTGTATTAGTGTAGTTAATATGACATGGCTGAACTGTTCTTTTGCTAATTATCCAAGGCTTTGAATTATTGAATTTTTTTTTTATTTCTTATGATCTTTACTTGTGGTTGAAGGGAGGGATTTTGTTCAAAGACGTGAATTAGAAGTCTCTATCATCTGTCTGTCCAAGTTTCTCTAATGATCAAGACAATTTACAATTAGCTAATACGCCTGCTTTCTATCCTAAGTCCTGAGTGACCCATACAGTGCGAGAAATGCTTAAAGCTTCGCAGTAGCCCTATTCTTGAAAATGTTTGAGCACGTGACTCGAGTTTAAGCTTAAAATATCAGAGTTTCATATGGCTACTTTGTAATGATGATGACTTAGAGCGTAAAACATTTCTATGCTCGGTTACCTTGCACAAATCCCTTTTAACATGAAGTTAAAGCAGGGGTATGAATTTCTGCAAGAACGTTGCCTATGATTACTCTGTTAGCTGATTAAATTAGACTTGAAAAAATCTACTTCTAGCTAGAACCTGGTAAAAATTTCGTATCAGTTACCATTTGGTGTGCTGATTTCTTGTTTCCTTCTTTCTAGAATGCCCTAACAATAAACATTCTATACCGTAAGATCCAATAGCAATATATGTATATATAATATAATGTCAACATAGTACTTAAGACGTGGTAGAAAGTTTTATTGCGAAATCTGGAAATATTTCATACTTAAAGTTAATTAGTGTTGCAGTTCAACAATTTCGGAAATTTTCATGCAGAAGCGAAAACCTGTATCATCTATACATATTTAATGTAAACTGTGCAAGACATATAGAATGTGTAAACAATTTGTATTTATTATATCTAAACGTTTTTTAAAAATATAAAAACCGTCTAACCCATTAACCAATTGGTGACTTTACCAGATATTTTGTTAGCCTCGTTTTGAAACAAAGTTGTACGGACGTTTACCAGACCCTTAAATCGCGCAGATTTCACGAAGAAATGAGAGCGAACAGGTTGAGCGTTTTGAGAGAAGCGAGGACGGCACCTACGAAACAGTTTAATCTACCCAAAGTCAAGAGAGGTAACGTAGTCAGTAATTGGGGACAATCTATCTCTTCGCTGGACCGCTCCGGTGGCCTAGCGGTTAGAGCGTCCGCCTCAGATGCGGGAGGTCGTGGGTTCGATCCCCGGCCGAGTCATACCAGAGACTTATAAAAAAAATGGTACTAACAGCTGTCTCGCTAGGCGCTCAACATTTAGAGGTTAGTGTTAGGACTGGTCGGCCTGGTGTCAGGATAATGTGACTGGGTGGGACATCATGCTACATGTCTGCGGCATGATGTACCAGTGCTAGACATTACTATAAACTGCCACACTGCAGACATCGTAGCGATATGACTGAAAAATTGTTAAAGCTACGTTAAAAATCCAAAACACACACGCACACACACACACACACATCTCTTCGTTAATTTGAGCAGTAAATTTCAGGAATTCGGTGTAAATGAATTGCAACGGATAAGCACATTTTTAATTTATCCATATTGTTCTACAAAATTATTAAAACATGTAATTCCTGAAGTGTACTTAATCATAGCCAAATATTATGAGTCATGCTTTAATTTCTATGTTGCTACAGTAATTTCTAAAAAGACATATTTACAATCTGATTTGAGTAATTACACAAAGCTTATATTTTTATTTGTTTCTTTGTTTCTGTGGGGGTTGTTGCGTTAAAGAAAGCGGGACCAGTAGGTCCTGAGTTCCACAATTAGCTTCTACCATGAGCGACTCAAACCCAGCCTTTGAGTAATGAGGTTATTTGCGATTGCTTTATATGCGCTTTTAGGCTCAAAAGCAACGTCAAAAGTTTTATAGTTTTGTCTAAATAATACGTGTTTTACAGCCGTCGTGAAGGTAAGTTTCCATATGCGTGCTTAATATGTGTTAATATCGTTTATCTGCGCATTGTCAACAAAAATTTCCAACTACGAGACATGTAGATCAATATTGAAAATCGACTTATATCCTCACCCATACGAATCTTAGTGTAAAACATTCTACTGCGAATAACATTTAAAACAGTGCCATGATAATATCTTAAAACATACTATGCCTTACACAAATGAATCCAGCATACCTACTATGATTAACTGGTCGACCTCGAGTGGGTTTTGCTTAACTGTTATGTCAAAAACTCTTTCTAATATGTTTCAGTTTGAAAAGTTGAAACTTTAAACAAAACTATGAAGAAAGTAGTGCAATAACTCTAGAAATTGTAAAAGATTGTTGATTTGAACATGAAAGTATGTATGCTAAATTACAGTTGTCTACTTTAGTTGGCCGTTAGTGGAAGTCAAAGGGGTAGATGACCTATGTAAGGGGGTGTGGGTGTAAACAGAATAGACATTTTGACTTTCCTAATACAAGCAGAAGGAGTACAAAAATTAAACTTAGTTAAATTGCATGCAATTCTCAGATCATCTAATAAAAAGGATGAGCGTGCTTTCTGAACTTGTATGCCGTGATT